>VDFB02116765.1:0-45570 GCA_007258455.2 Sequoia sempervirens | reverse complement strand
AGGGAAGGAGAGATAGATGGAAATGTAGAGACATACTTCTTGAGCTCAAGGGAGAGAGTATCAGATAAAGGGATGGAGATAGTGAGCAAGAGAAAGGTCTAGAGAATAAGAGATGAAAATGAGTGAGATAGAGAGAGAAAGATGAAATTTGACCTCTTGATTACTGAAATTTGAGCTCTTGATTATTGAAATTTGACATGCTGATTACTAAAATTTGACTAACTCTGAAATTTTTTAAAATCTTCAAAAACTAGAATTTGCATTATAACTCCTATAGATCTGAAACCACTCTCAAAAATCCTGCCTATATACATGAAATACAACTTAAAGTATAAGAAAGTAAATATCCATATGTAAATTTCAACTTATAATAAATGTTTATTTCATGTATATAGTTTCCCTAGCAGAGAAAGGGAAAATCAAATAGTTTAGAAAAATGCATTCCAAAAGTCATGAATGGCATTTGGCGAGTGCCAAGTGAAGCAACCCATTTGGCGAGCGCCAAATTTGGCATGCACCAAATAGGTTGCATTGGGAAATACCAACCCAATGGGATGGATTTTGCATTGGGCCTATCTGACCTAAAGGTTTTGGAACACCATGCAAAAGATGTGATTTTTGAAAGGTGCAAATTTCATATTTTCATCTTATGCTCCCTATCTCCCATTTTGCACGCCTTTCAATGCAAGTTTATAAAAACCGTGGATAGCATTAAACTCTCTTAGCTATCTAAATATATAATTACTTTTTTCATTTTGATTCAATTAAGGTTTTGATCCATAGCTTCTATTGTAAATGCCTCCGTTTTTGGTCAAAAACCAACATTTGCTAGTTTTAGGATAGATTTTTACTCGTTCATCAAAACATGAAAAAAATTACATTTTTTGAAACTAGACTCCATTCTACGATGATGGAAAAAAAATAATTTTGATTAGTTTTAAAAATCTCGTGGGGAGTACACTAAATTTTCAACTTTTCAGATGTCCATCTTTGAAAAATTCATATAAAATATTGTATATTCATTAAAAAAAAAAAAATTATCCAAAAGAATGAGGATAAACTACATGGTGTTAGCTAGTTTCTCACCATTTGGATTTTTGAAATTCTAAAAAAAAGTTAATCAAAAAGGGGGGAGCCCTCAGGCACTATGTTGTTTTTTTGATAAAAATGGGACCTATTTTGGGCCCCCCTTTTAGACCCTTAATCTTTATTAATTTAAAAAATAATTAGTAGCTTATAAACTATACTCAGAGCACTTCAACTTTTTTTCTTGCTACATCTTGAAATTTTGAGCATAACTATCTTCATTTTCACTTGCAAATCAGATTTTGCTTATTTAAATAAAAAAAAGTGCCATCTTAAGAGCTAAAATTTTGTCACAAATCCATGCACTTACCCCTTTTCCAAAACTTCTTTGATTGGCTATATGGTCAAGTGGGTCATGTTACTGAGTGAGTTTGACATAGAGTACATGGAATGCAAGGCGATTAAGGGACAAGTCATAGCAGATTAGTTGGTTGATGCTCCTCTGGTGGATGCATATCCTTTAGTAGTTGAGTTTCCTGATGAAGAGATCCTTATAGTCATAGAAGCAGATACATGGATGCTTTACTTTGATGGGTCATATACACATAATGGAGTTGGTGCAGGTGTCTTATTTGTCATTCCTCAAGGTGACTATATTCCAAAGTCATTCAGATTAGCATTTCCATGCACCAGCAATATAGCAGAGTATGAAGCTCTTAGCACTAGTCTTAGAATCACCATCCAATGGAACATCACCTATCTGTGAGTCTTTGGTGATTCCCAATTGATTATCAAACAGGTCAATGATGAGTTTTAGACAAAGGATGACAAGTTGTTACCCTACAAATGTATGGTGGATGACTTAAAAAAGTATTTCACCTTCATCCAATTTGAACATATTCCTAGAATCCAAAACAAAGCAGCAAATGCTATGGCTACAATCGGTTCCCTCATTGATATGCCCAAAGATTGAACGGACTATGAGTTCCTCATTGAACAACTTTTAATCCCAGCATATGATGTCCTTGATAGTGAGATGGTGTGCGATATCGTAGGTACTAAATCACCCTAGTATCATGACATTTGCACTTATCTTTGTGACAATATCTTACCACCTGACCTTACTCAAAATAAATGCAAATCCTTTATCCAACGTACTTCCCACTATACCATCATAGGAGATACACTTTATTGTCATGGGTATGATTGCACTCTCCTTATATGTCTAAATGAATCAGAAGCTCACACTGCATTAAATGAGGTACATAGTGGTGTCTGTGGGGCCCATTCTAATGGCATGACCTTAGAAAAAAGGATTCTCAGAGCTAGTTATTATTGGCCTACAATGGAGCATGACTCTTGTGAGTTCATGAAGAAATTCCTACCTTGTCAGCAACATGTAGATTTAATCCATGCTCCCACACAATATTTGCATCCAATCATAGCACCATGGAATTTTTCTCAATGGGGTTTTGACTTGTTTATCAAGATTTACCCTCCATCCTTCGAAAACCACACTTTCATCATCACAACCACTGAATACTTTACCAAGTGGGTGGAAGAAATTCTACTCTCCCAAATCACAAGTATTCAGATCTCCAAACTCATCCTTTTCCATTTTCTTTGTAGATATGGAATCCCTTCCACCATCATCACCGACAATGGAAAGCCCTTCAAAATTTAGTTTATGAAACACCTTTGTGAGACATACTATATCCAACATCATTGGTCCATGCCCTATTACCCACAAGGTAATGGTCAAGCGGAGGAAACCAACACTACCCTCATCAAAATCCTTAAAAAGGTGGTCAATAATACTAGTCGAGATTGGAACCTTCATCTCCATCCCGCTCTTTGGGATTATCGTACATCCATCCACACTCCCACTAGTGCAACTCCATACTCCCTTGTTTATGGTGTTGATGCAATCTTGTCGATTGAAGTTGAGATACCCTCACTTTGAATATCTCTCAAGAACCTCATTAGTGATGAAGACACCCGGGTTGCACGTTTAAGTTAGCTTGAACTCCTAGATGAGAAGCATATCAGAGCCTACAATCACCTGCATGCATATCGACATCATCTTAGGAGGAGCTACAACAAGTATTTTTTTCCTCACCAGTTTAATGTTGGTGATCTAGTCATCAAGGAGAATTAGCGTACCCAGCAAGATCGAGACAAGGAAATTTTTAGGCCAATTGGCTGGGTCCCTATGTTTTCATACCTAAATATGGTTCTGGAGCATATAGGCTCACTACACCTAAAGGAGAACCCCTAGAAGAGCCTATCAACATCATGCACCTAAAGAGGTTTTATACCTAAATCAACTGGGTTATCCTATCTTGAAAAATACCAAAAAAAATGTAAAAAATTGTTAAAAAAAAAATAAAATTAAAAATTAAAAAAATCCAAAAATAGTAAAGAGAAATAGTTCATCCTATGGTGAAAACCACCCTTGGTGGAACCTTGGATAGGTATGTTTGGTGAAAACCTGGCAACAGGCACCATTCATAAAGGGGTTAATCATTATCTACCTTGCATCCTAGTTATTTTATGCTTCCATCCATCCTATCCTCACATCCTATCCTTGCATCCTACCCATCCAATCCTTTCATTCACATCCTCTTATCCACTGCTTGGTATATTTTGGTTGAGCATTGGACGATTCACATCAGCTATCTGCAATCCTGAGCTTTTATCCTAAATCTAAGCTTTTGTCATTTGTCTGTCAGTGTCATTTGTCAGTTTCGTGTCCCCATCTAGGGTCCTCTCATCATGCCGGTCATCATTAGGTCTCATCTTGTCTTTTGTCCTTTTGTCGAACTACGTCACCCCTACGCTTTCACGTAGACAAGGTCGATCATTTCATTGGCCCCTGGGGAAATTTTCCATCCAATCTTTGTCATCCATCATGTTCTCCATTTTCCTCCTTTTTCTTTTATCCATGGTCAATCGTCAGTCTTTTATTGAACTATGAGGGCTATGCACTTTCACGTAGGCAAGGCTAATCTTTGATTAGCCCCTAAGCCCCTAGGTCTTTAGGGTGACTCTTGTTGTCATGTCGTGTCATCAAGTATGTCCCTACCTAGCTAGTTCTTAATAAACAAAATCCACTAGTATCATGAGGTCCAATCAGTTTCGAATATCTTGTGTCATGTCGATCATCTAGTCTCTCCTCCATATTTGGTCTTAATAGGATGCATCCTTCCTAATCAGACCACATCAATCCCATCCACCCTTTTAATCCTGTGGAAAAGGACATTTGAGATTTATTGTGATCTTTTGATGCTTTTGGCTTTTGTTTATTATTTGAGCTTCCTATTATATCTCGTCAGGGTCACCACGATCCATCATATCATGGTGTGCTTTGACTAGTAAACATAGGGGCATATCTTGATCTTTTGTCTATTTTTGTCTTCTTAGTTGTCACACATAGTACCCACCAAGATCCCTGTGGTCTTGTGTTATGCTCAGGAATCCTTTTGCACTTGTAGTTATCTAGCACCTGGCCCAACCAGAGTCATTGCAAATTTGGGGTGTTGGGATGGCCTTCTTGTCAGTTGTGTCTATTTTATGCATTAGACACTAATCTGCCTTGGTTCCTCATATCTTGGTGTATTGCATCTTATGCTATAGAAAATATCAATTCTCTCAAAATGGTAAAATAGCATTAGGACTGCATTTCATTTCTCATCCCCTTACATTGCATTTATCCCCTTCCATCCTTTTCCCTAGCCTATGATTAGTGATTTCGGTTGTCCAAATGTACCTCTTTCATCTTCTTTTCTTCTTAGGATTCCTATGGTCTTTGACAGGTGTAGTATCACACCCATCATTTCTCATCTTGATATGTGATACATTATCACACCCACTTAGGATTGCATTTATCATTATGCCAAAAGTACCAAGGTCATCTTCGATGTCAAATCCTTTTGTCTATGGCGTGCAAAATGAGAAAAGTGAATGAGATTGATACATAACTATAAGGAAAAGCATGGCCATCATAGAAATAGGTGAATCCAATTGTTCATTAATCTTGGTTGGTGTCATATTAAATGCAAAGAGTACAATTTGATCCCAATAATCATGTTCATCTTAAGTTTTTTAGATTGATCTTGATTGGTTGTTCTAAGCATCTTAAGCTCATGGCATATCATTTTATCTCCCTTTGCATTTATCATTATCATATTCATCTTAAGTTGTTTAGAATAATATAGATTTGTTATTCTCAACATCTTAGGTTCATTTCATCTCACTTTGCATTTGTCATTATCATGTTCATTTTAAGTTGTTTAGATTAATCTCGATTGGTTATTCTAAGAATCTTAAGTTCATTCCATTATCATGTTGTTGCATTCTAATTTTAGGTTATTTAGAGCTACCATTCTAAACATATTAGTTCATCTCATTGCATATATTGTATTTCACTACATTCATCATATCATATACATTATATTGCATTGCATTGAATTTCATTGCATATCCATCACATCCATCCATAACATTATTACATATGCATACACTACATTTCTCATTCATTGCATCCCATTGCATTTTCATGTTATAATCACATCATAGTAACACATCGATGACATGCATCATAACATTAAAATAAAATTGATTGTATAGTGTATGCACATACATCACCATCTGCATCACAAATCATTAGTAACATATCCATAACATATAAAATCATAAATCATCCATCACATCCTAAATTACAACATGCTAGGAATAACACAATTAATCCATATCATCCACATAGACATAAAGATAAATCATCATAGACATACATATATCATAATCATCATCATCATAACCATCTGCATATCTCATAATCATCCATACACACATGAACATAAACATAAATAAACATCCATCACATAATAAACACAGTGTCAATAATGTCGATTGCATATCATATAAATATCAAAATATCATGTCCATCATGTCCATCATAATCCATAATAAGATCCATAACAAGTCCATAATAATTCCATCATAAAATCATAAAAAACATGTCCATTATGTCCATCAAAAACCATCAAATAACATACAAGTACAAAGCTTTGATCAAATATAGAGACTACATCTCCTAAATGAATAAAGAATAAAGAATGAACCAATCAATGAATGAAAGAATATCTAATCTATACTGAGGAGTATATAGCCTATGTCTCTGTATGCTGCTCATCCACTTCGTACCTATCAAAAACTGGGATCCTATCCTCTCTATCCTCTCTATCCTAAGCTTCCCTCATCTAATCTTTGTGGGGAGTCTGCCCCTAAACCTCTACCCCTGGGAGGAGTCTCATGGAAGCTATTGTATCCTCATGTGTGAGTGGCCCCCGAGTGTGACAACATTGGCATTTGAGGTACATGTCTGACATAAGGAGATACTCTTTGTGTGAGATCTAGCACAGCCTAATGATACACAAACATGTAATAGGTCGCCTTTGTCCTCGCGTCTATCACCTCTACTACTTGAGCCCTTGCCAAATCTCTCTCAATCTTGTATCTATCCCACAACCCTGAGATGTATCTCTTCTCACTCTCCCATGCCTCTTGAGCCATCTGCATCTGATCCACCAATGCCTGTAGTCGAGACATTTGTTGCACTGTTGCATCCATCTCACCCTACAGGGCCTGCACCTAAGCCTCTTCTCTCTCCAACATAGCCCCTATGTCCCCCATGGTTACTCTGCACACTCCATCTATCTCGCTCCCTCCTCAACTCGTCTCTATCCCTCCTCATTTCCTCTATCTCCCTCTGCATCTGCTCTATCTTCCTCCTGAGGTCATCTCTCTTTGTGTGGGTCTCCCATACATTTTGTGATGCATCCTTTGCCAGGGTTGCATAGTCCTTGTTTCCCTCCCTCCGCAGGCTATCTGTCTTTGCTTGTAATCTATCCCTATCCTCCTCAGAATCCCTAAGTTTGTGCTCTACTATCCTCAATCAGGCCATGGCTCTTGTAAGTAGTACTATTGGATCCTTGGGTGGTGGCAACACATAAGGCACTATCACCAAGGAGTGTATATCTGGAGCATCCACCTCCATCACATGCACCTCTCCTCTAGCCTCCTCCATATTTGTGTCTCCATTGCCTCCTCTCCTGTATCAGCCCCCTCTCCTCCTCCTCCTCTACTAAGCTACTAGTCTCCTCTCATCATTTGAGCCATAGCCCAGGGCTCCCACAATCAGATGCACTATCATGATCCATCTCATTCGCCCCTCTTCACACCATGCCAAATAGCGCACTGTAGTTCCTGCATCTATTGGTCCTCCCCTCCAAGGGTACTGAGTCAATGGGACGTAGTCCCACATCACCCATGCATAATTATTCATAATCAGCTCACCCCATAGTGTTGTTAGCTCCCTGGTAATCCTCTGAAATCTCTGCAGCCTTGCCAGGATATCCTACTGAATACCAAACTATCTTGTCACCTTGTTAGGTCTGTGTAGCTCAATAATAAATGGATCCCATCCAATCAGATAACAGACAGAAAAGAAATAACCCTCGTGTTTCTTATCATCATCCCTCCATCCATGGAAGCATCATGCCAAGTATGGCCTCCATGTGATGTCCTCCAATCTCAAGTAGTCTAGTCTCCACTACCATCCCTCCAAGTCCCCTACTAGCTAGTAGTGCAATCTGAACCCATACTCTATCCCCACTAGTATGCTACTGGTAGCGTCTCATCTTTGACCCTTGCAATCAAAATGTCTAGACTGGCTACACTGATGTGCTCCCACACCCACACTTGCAGTAGTGTCACATGTGTGATGCTCATAGACCGTCTGTAGCAAACGAACTGCATATCACTATAAAGTTGTGCTAGTACAAATGCTCCCCATGCAAACTCTCCCTCTCTCCTCTCCACAATGTGTCTGACAACCTCAATAATCTTGAGGCTACAAAAGCGTCCACTCCTTTTTGGTAATAAGATCTCGCTGATCAATCCACATAGGAACAATGGTAGGGCTAGTAGGTGTAACCCCTGAACTAGCAGCTCCACTGGTCCAAACACTACCCGCATAATATCCTCCTGGGGTCGGGTATGAGCCTAGCTAATCAAATTCCCTCTGATGGGTAGTTGCAAAATCCTCCAAATTTCCTCTAACATCACTATCATCTCCCTTGTCAAGAGATGGAATATTGATGTCTCTGAGCTCCACCTCTCCATCAGTGTTGCTAAGAGTTCTCGGTGCACTCTAATGTTGGGATATCCCAACATGTGTAGTAGTCCAGCCTGTGCCAATGATCCATGGTCATGGGTCATCATCACCTCGCATGTCACCTCTAGGACCACTGAGTGCCTCTCCTGCATCCTTAGTGACTCAAAGCTCTACATTCATGTCAAAATATTTGTCAAATTTTCAACATATTTCCTTTCTTTTCTTTCCTTTTCATCCTTGCCCCAGGCTTGGAAAATTTCCCTAGGTGTCAGGAAAATTCACCCCTTTTCTCTTTCCCACACATTCACTGCCTTAGCTAGCTTCGTCTTGTTGTTTTTCAATGACCCACCTTTTTTTTTCTGGTGAATCCACCTCTTGTCCGGGTGTAAATTCCTCCCATTTCACCCTTTAGAGGTAAAAGCCCTTCTCCCTCTTCCCAAGGAGTATTTTGTATTCACTCTTATGTAGTCTCTGTTATGTGAAATTCGCTTCTTGCCCTTTCCTCAGTTCAAGCATTCAAATCTGCCTATTCCTCCTTTTAGTGAACCACTTTTGCCCCTTTTTTCACTTTGGTAAATTTGTATTCACCTATCCCCAAAGACATCCAATTCCCATAAGCATAATAACTCCTCCCTTTATGCTCACAAACAGGTTATTTTGCAATCGCCCCTCTCTAGCGTTTTCTCCCCTGTGCTCTGCATTTTTTCCCTTTTTCTTTGGAGAGGCGATTTCAAAATCACCCCTCCCGGCACATCCACCACTATAGAGTGCAACTTTTCCCCTTCCCTCACCAACCCTATTAGATGAGTGAATTTTCTTTGTGGATGGGTGAATGCGCCCATCCATGGAAAATCTGTGCCCTAAATCTACCCGATCCCCAAATTAAAATCTGCTTAAATATTCACATCAAATAACAAAGTGATATCGCAAATTCTACCTAGTGCGACACTACTCTGTAGTAATAAAACTGGCATACCTCCTCGCCTTGGTGGATAAGCTCATCATCCACGAACCACTTGTCCTCGCCTGACCTATCAGCCATCCTTCTCTCTCTCTCTCTCTCTCTCTCTCTCTCTCTGTCAGCTTCCAAGTGTGCAAAAGGTAAATAGTAACTTTTCAAATTTATTATTTATAATTTTAAACTTTTGCACCTATTTAGCCTTTTAAATTTTGGGTAATTTTTACCCTTTATTTAACCTTTTATTAATTCCTTTACCCCTCTTCTTCTGTGGGCTTCCATTTGCACCCCATTTAGGGTATGTGTAGGATCATCATGGAAAAACTGTAAGCCCTTAAGTGGTGAAAAAATCCAAAAAAATCAAAGTTAGCAACATGACGCAAAAATTTTGAATACTGCTATCGACATATTTTAAAAATATAAGAACAGAGTCTATAGAAAATTGAATGTAGTTTCTAAACTACTAGGTTTAATTAAAAAAATATATCTATTTGGTAAAAAAATTGAAATTTCAATGCAGTAGTACTTAAGTTTTAGAGAGAAAATAAGTAGGTGTCTATCTAACTACCCTAACCACACATTAAAATGATAATATTTTTTTATAATATTTTAGATATAAGTAGAGGACCTATTTCCTATGTGATGCATATTTTTTGTAATTTCTTTCCAAGTAAATAATTACCATAAATTTTTATTACAAATTTTAAAAAATATAAAACTCATATGTATGACCACCTTAACCTTGGTCAAAACTTCATGAAATTCAATTTTTTTTAAAACCTCTATATAGTATGCAAAGCATAGAATGTGACGATGTTTTAGATACAAAAATGTGATAATCAGTTGAAAGCCATAGATGTTTTTTCAATTAGCCTATCAACCAAGACTTTAGTTGTACTTCAAATAGAAAAATGAATAATACTATTTATTAATTAAAGTAAAGTGCCACAATTTATATCGTGGAAAAAGTCGGTGAATCTCAAAACCCTGCTTCATTAATTTTGGGTAAAAAAGAATTCGTTAGCCATATACCCTATACATAACCATCATATCGTCACTGTTTGGCCCATCATAATCCTGCACATACCCTTTATCCATTTTCCTCCATTCAAAATCCATTCTTCATGGTTTTTTGCACTCTACCACATGGAACTCTCCATTTCTCCACATCAAGAAGTCACCCGAGGCCCCCTTTTCTTCCCCATCTGCCCTCTTGAGGGGGCATACCCTGCCATTTTTCTCCATTCCTCCATCTTGTCCATTCCCCTGTGACACTGGGGCATTCTCCTTCATTTTTTTTATGATTAGACAGTTCCTACACAAATTTTACTGCACTTTGTTTTCCCCATGACACTTAGGCATTGTCTAACATTCTTTTCTTCTATCAAGTCGTTTGTGTTTTATTTTTCTTCGAAACATTGTTATTCTAACAATATTTTGAAGAGGGGCAAATGTAGACATCCGAACTTGACCACCCCCATATGGTCAAATTCATCCTTTTTATTCCATGCCATGCATCCTTCATCCAAATTAATTAAATAATTTACTATTTAATTAGTATTGTCCTATAGCCTAATGTTCCTAAGATATTTAATAAATTAATTACATACCTTATCCCCTTTCCTCTCTAAATTAAATAAATACTCTAATTTATTTAATTTAGTCATTTTTTCTCTATGAATTTAAATCAATTTTTAAATTCATTCCTTCTCTCTCCTTGTCCCATCCTCCATAATCTTCTCTAATCTAGGAAAATTTAATTAACCTGTGATTAGGATGTGCACACCCCTAATCATAATTAGGGTGGCATCCTACATAATCTCCCACTTACCTCTAATTCTTCATTAACCTACCTAATCCAATGTTTGCACAACCTTAACCACATGATTAGGTCAACCTAATCCCCATTCCATTTATGGCATATGTCCAAATTCAACTTCATTAAATGATTTCTCCTTTTGGAGAAGGCAACCCCTTCCCTATGTGAATTTTTAATTCACATTTAATCCCCCTAGGAATTTTGAGGAATTTTTATTTCCTTCTCTCATCCCCATATGGATATTTGAGGAATTTTTAATTCCTCACATATCCCAACACCCACATGTGGACAAGGACATCCTTTATGAGGATATCTTTTCCAAATCCCAAGGTACTATGTAGTACCTCCACCTCACCTCTCCTTGCCACCTCACCCACCACATGTCAAGATGTGAGGGTTTGTGAGTTCTCAACTCACCCTAGCTCTTGATCTTGTCCATCATGACTCAATCTGGACCCTCCATTTTTTAGAGGCACTTCCCCTAAAAATGGTTGAATTGGCTCTCAATTGCATCCATCACTATTGCAATCAACTTTAGCACTCAAGAAACCAAACATTCATCCAAGCACTCACCCTCCATTGTTACAGCACCATTTGAGCTCATATCTTGCATCCATTAAACTATCCACAATCACCATTGCATTCCCCATCACTTCATGATCATTTAGAGCTAGGTTTCATGTTGTTTTTTCGTCAAAGGAGCACACATTTGAACAATCAAAGGCCCAACCAAAGCAATCAACTCAGTCAAGGTAAAAGGTTCCATATTTTCTTGTATCTTGTTTGAGTTCACCTTAGGACAATCTTGAGTTTTTTTCTTGTGTTTTTGATCCTTTGCATTAGTTATTTTTTGCATTTTAGTAGGTCAAATTTACTTGCGCACACCTTGATCTCATCATCACTTTTCAGACCATTTACAAGAATAGTATAACCTTTTTCAATAGATTTCCAAACTCCAAATCCAAGAGAAACCATGAAGGACTCCATCCTGGCTTTCCAATAGGTAAAATTTATTCCATCGAATAAAGTGGCTTTGATACATTTCATATGCATCATCCATATCTACCTCAAGCGATTACGCTTCTCCCTGGGAATAATAGATCTGATAGAAATTGTTATATGCATAAGAAAATTGAGAGGGGGTGAATTAGTTATATAATTTAGAACATCAAAAACCCTCTTTAACATTTAGATCTGCATTAGTCCTTAAAACCTTAACAACCATTAAACCCTTATCATGCATTAATAGAATGTAAACATGTAAAGTAGTAATGAAAACACATCCAAATACATAAGAAAACCAAATTTATGTGGAAAACCTAAGAAGGGAAAAACCATAGTGAGGATTAGCTCAAGTTAATATATGAATTGCAACATCGAATATAATAACTTGGCTCATTGCCAAGGGATCACTACCCAAAAAGATAAAGAAAGGATCACTACTAGTGGCTCACTACCAAAGGACTCACTATCTAGAAGAAAGAAGAATAGAAGAAGGGGTGGTTCACTACCAATTTTAACTACTAATAATGCATCTCTCATATGCTGAAGTTATAGTTCCACTAAAGCACAAACAACTCATCAAACAAACTGAAATGTAGAAACCTTATGCTCACAACATTAGGAAGTCATAGGCATTAAGACTTGTACTTAGATTATCACACTTAATCACATTTGCATCTTTCACATCAAACACTCTACTCTTAATCCACACAACAATTCTCCTTTCATTTATACCCTCTGTGACCTCAAAAAATGTCAATTAGGTTGGACTTAGTGAAACATATACACCTCAACCAATAAACACCAAATAGGTCGGAACCAAACACTTCCACAATATAAAGAAGTGAATCAAAACCATTCCACTACTTAATTGCGACCCAAATTTACATAAACACGCTTCTCAACACTTCCTCAAACAACAATTATCCTCCACAATTAGCGTTATCACACCAGGTTAGCCAAACCTACACTAACACCAACAAGAAACTCATAACACACCTCTCAAGGTCTAAAAACATCTCATAGACCACACAACAACATTCTATGCAACATCTCAAAATATTCACCACAACTATTGCAACCAATTGAAACTCAAGAACACCTTCATTCTTTAGAACCAGACATACTGGCACAAACATCCAACACACCAGACAACTTTGTAGAACAACTCAACACCTGAAAATTCAAGGGAAGGTAGATACAAATGATATAATCACGTTCTCAGATCCACAACACTAGAACCTTCATTGTGAAGCAATGCAAATCAATCTCATTTCTCTCAGACACCTTGTTTCACTAGACAAACACATCTTCCACTGCAGTATGATCTAGAACCTAAAACTTTGGATATGATACCTCTTAAAACCTTTGATCATCACATCCAAACCACATGAGAATATCTTCAATCATGAAGAAATCCAGATAAAAACACTAAACACCACTCTATCACATTGAACTCTCTTTTATTCATATTTTCTCAAAAGCACTTGTAAACCAAGTGAACCAACTTCATCAACAACATTACTAACATCTCTATAACACATATACAACATCTGCAACATGCAACACTTTCCAACAACAACAATCTCCCTAAACACAAGTCAGGCCAACAACCACTGCAACTATTAATGACAACACTAGTATGTGTTGAAATCAATACCAACAATTCCAACATTATCTTTATACAAGGGGTTGACATCAATGACAACACCCAAGTAGCTCACAAACAACTCAAGCTTACAAGCTTCCAACAACTTTTTGCAATTTTCCATTCTAATTTGGCATGGCCAAATGGTGTTGTGTTGACCAAAATTGAGAGAGGATTATGTGGAGGGATGTCATATGGACTTGTACATGCAAAGGAAATATTGTTAGGTGTCACAGGCTCCAAGAACCAATCTGTCATAGTTTGGTAGTTTTTTGCTCTTAAGGCTCTTAAGAGACTGCGCCAAAATAGTGCACTTTGAAATGATTGGATGACTTGGAGAAAAAACAAAACCCTTCCCTATAATTTATATGCTATTTGGATGTGTTGGCATAGTCGATTTTCGTCTAGGAAGCACAAAACAAAAAATATACTTATTGCCAAGTTTGTACAACTCTCTACTGATGCTTTTTGCAAGTTTTCATTCTAAGTTGGAATGACCAAATGGTGTTGAGCTAACAAAAAATGAGAGAGTTTTATGTGGAGGGATTCCATATGAACTTGTACATGAAGACAAAACATTGTTTGGTGCCATGAGATCTAAGAACCACTCTATCATAGTTTGACAGTTTTTTGCTCTTAAGGCTTTTAAGAGACTACATTGGAATACTGCAATCTGAAATGATCAAGCATCTTGGAGAACAAAAAGAGACCTTCCCTAGAATTTAGCTTCCCACTTGGACATTTTGGTGCAGTCGGTTTTGGTCTAGGATGTATGAAAAAAAATGCTTATTGCCAAATTTTTACTGCTCTCTATTGATGCTTTTTGCAAGTTTCCATTCTAAGTTGGCATGGCCAAATAGTGTTTAGATGACAAAAAATGAGGGATTTTAATGTTGATGGATGTCATATGGACTTGCACGTGAATATGAAACATTGTTAGGTGCCACGAGCTCTGAGAACCACTCCATCATAGTTTGGTACTTTTTTTCTCTTAGGCCTCTTAAGAGACTACATCATAATAGTGCACTCCAAAATGATTAGGTGACTTGGAGAATGAATAGAGCCCTTTCCTATCATTTATCTTCCTACTTATATGTGTTGGTGTAGTCAGTTTTGGTCTTAAGAGTGTTAGGTTCTCTTTGATGAAATGCAAGGTTAATCCATGACCCCTCTCTTCCATGACCTCTTATGATCACATGTTACATTATGATGAGTAAGAAGAATATTGTGATCATGATGAATTCATTGAAATATCTGAAATCAAATAACAAATATGAGATGGTTAATAACTTGAAATGATCATGTAATCAATTAGCTACCATACTTGTGAAGATATTTTTTTTCTCTTTTTTTAATGTTCTTACCAAGGTGAATAGTAATAAACATTTCCTAAATATGATAATTTTATATCAAGAATCATTGATGATACACAAGATCCTTATATGGTATATTCCCTGTTCCTAGGTTAAATCCATCCTACTCATAGCTTATGAGTTTCCCACCTTATTGTAAGCCCTAGATACTTCACATCACTCATCCTCCCATAGTGTTTATTTTATTTCTCACCCATCCTACATGTCTAGTTTATCCATCCTATTTATATGGTTGGTGCTCATGCCTCTTACATCCTTAATGTTATTCAACTCTCACATATCACATCCTTAGCCACACCTTTCATTCATATACCTATATGTAGCTATATCAACCTAAATATGCTCCTCAAGTTTGACTAGTAATAATCCTATTTTATTCTTTCACTCCCCTTTGTCTAATCATGTCCCTTTATTTCCTCCATAGCTACTTTATTCACTTGTGTCACTTTTATTCTTTCACTCCTCCTTTGTCCACTCATGTCACTTTATTTCTTCTATTTTTCCTTTATTTACTCATGTAACATTTTTTTCTTTCACTCCTCATTTGTCTTCTCATGTCCCTTTTAATTCTACACAACCTAACTCTTCCCACCAATTGGCCATCATTATGAGTGAGTTAACAAATATGAATACCTATATAAGTGATTTTAGAAAGTATCTTAAAAATATATCTAAAAATTGATTGGTTTGCAATGTATAATAGTACAATCGAATCCTTGAGCCACTTACATTCTTGTAAAGCAACATTTGTATGTTACATTTATAATAAAATACTAACTATAAAATTATTTCCACAAAGATTCAGAGATTATGAACTTAATTTTTTCCACCCTTTACCTCATGCTTCTTTTATCCATTTCTTGTAAGACTTGACTAATGTTTTCATAAATCAACATAATATTGAGCATCAAGTAACATTTATAAAACTAAGACGATTTAAGAATTTCCTTATGAAAAATTAATGATTATGTGCTTCAATTTGAAACTATGTTAGCTAATATGAATTATTAACCATTGTACATTGATCTTCAAAGTGTATTTATTGATATTCCCCTTCCAATTTAATAAAATAAAAAGTGCTTTTTAATTCTTATAATTTACTTTCTAAGTTATGTGTGTGATTTTATGTCCTTGTATGAGCTTGAATTTTTGGGAAACTTCACCAAATTTAATACTAACATAGATATACCAATTATAATTCATAAGTTCTAATAAAGCTCAATTTCATTAATATATAACATGTTATTAATCATTACTTAACCATTCTAAACTGATTATACATTCCAATTTTAAATAAGTTTCAAAGTAGAAAGACATGCACACAAGGACCACATTAGATTGAATATAAATTTTTATATATCAAATTGTGGAATAATTATGTATGTGCATATACAAATTTGGCATAAATGCCAGCTCAAAACAAGTTTTAAAAAATATGGCATATGCCATCTCAAGATCTATATACAATATACATGTCAAATAGCTATGTATCAAAATGTATCAATATCCAGAAAATCCTAATCTTGTGCTGGATCATCAAAATTGAGCCTCCTAAAAGTACTTGGTGGCTCTAAAGTTGCCTACACAATAGCAATTCAAACCAAAAATTGTATTAATTATGTCAATGGTTGACAAGTGAGACTACTAAATTGAAATTTATATTCTATAATTTAAAATTGTCAAATTAGCAACAAAATCACTATATTGAACTATAATTTATCTAAATTAGAATTCTTGATTACCTCAAGTCTTGCTCTTTTTTCTACAAGATGTTCTACAATGATTGTCTCATAAGATGATCAAGAGTCCTAACATATTGAAATGGTTGAGGATTCATCACATTGCTAAATCGGGAAAATGACTAGATAGCAGGTAAAATAAAATTGATACAAATTAATATATAATTGTTGACAAATAAACATAAACAAAACATATATCTACAATATAAATCAAACACATACCTCCCGTGATGATTTTTCTATTGTTATAGAAGGGCTCATCATGGATGAACCAACTAGGATAACTTTAAGAAACCCCCCCTGGGCGAAGGTGTAAAATCTTGTAAAATCTTTCCTTTTATTTGAAAAAAAATATTAATTTTCCTGGCGAATCTATGCACATTACTAAAAAAAATTGTAAAATCCTTGCGAATCTTAAAGAATAATTGATAAAAATAATAATCATAGTGGCGAATCCTAGTGAATAATCACTAAAAAGATTAATTACAATGGTGAATCTCTCCTTCAAAGATTTGCATAGTTGGTTAGTGCAGTTCCCCCATTTTTTTTTTGTTTTTTGTAATATTGAAGTAGGGGCTCAGGGGCGGCAGCCACTGGCGAGGTCAAGGGGCAGAACCCCTTGCGGGGGTCAAGGGAACAAAGCCCCCTTGTGGGGGTTGAGGGGGAAATGCCCCCTCTTGGGGTCTGGGGACAACAAGCATAAATTCACTATCGAAAATACATTGGAGCACACACAAATTAAGTGTTTTTTAAAAATATCACTTTAAAATTAAGACTAAATGAAAAGTGTTTGATTATCTTTTTAATCGATGGTTGGGGTTATTTTACATTGATGGCTTGTTGAGGCTCAAAATTTTGGGCCACACGATTAGATTTAATCATGTGGCCCAAAACAAATTTTAAGCCTCAACAAGCCTTTTAAAGGCACATGCGTATTAGGTTGTAGAATCAACCCGCAACCATCCAATTAAAATCGAATCGATGGCAATAAATAAAAGCCCCAAAATCAAATGGTAATTTATTATTAGTGGTGATATTGCTCCAAAATTAATGGTAGGAATATAATATTACTGGTGAATATAATTAATATTTATAAATACAGTATAAACTTCTGGCGAATCGATTCAAATGATGCATCGTTTAAATAGGCAAATTAATCAGGACAAAATTATTTTTTTGTAAAAACCTAGTGATTCAGCATCCTTTTTAGCTTGTACTATTCGCCATTTTTAGAGGTCCCAATTTCAATTATTTGCCAATTGGCAAAGAATTGCTACTAAATTTTTCCCTAGAACCAACTATGACAGTTTCCTATATAAAAAATGACAAGAATACATGTAATACTATAAATGTGCAAGTACATATAATCATAATGTTTCAAGAATATAAAAAAAATATACATGTTGTGATGCTTCTTCCAATGTTTTAGAAGCAGTTATTGTGGATGTAAAACCAACAAGTTGTTACATAAAAAGAAAAGAATACATAAGACTATCAATCAATGTACATGTATAATCATAATAGATTTGAAGAATTAACATCTAAATCACAATTTAAATGATTTGCATATACAATAAAAAAATTGTAAACATGTACATGTGCAAAAAAGTATACCATATAGTTACTCTCTAGGCCAAATGAAATGGTTGTAAGTGTACCCTCTTGGACCTGCATAATTTGATCCTCCATCATCAACTATTAAATCCAACACATAAATATACATTAGTACTAATATCTCTTATAAAATATTAATTTAAGATAAAATGCACTATTAAATTACTTTAAGTCTTCCCATTACATGATCCTCATCTCTGGCACCTGATGATTCTCCAAGATGTGCTCTGGCCTCTGCTCTCTCATCTCCTACATTTGACATATGATGGAGCTCATGGGTATGTGTAGGATCATGATGGGCCAAAAAGTGGCGATATGATGAGTATGTGTAGGGTATGTGGCTGACAACTTTTTTTTACCCAAAATTGATGAAATGAAAAGGATTTTTAAAGGAGATTCTCAGCTTTCCACCAATATAAATTATTCTTTAGATTGAATTTAATTAATAATTATTATTCATTTTCTATTTGAATTACGACTAAAGTCCTAATTGATAGGCTCATTGAAAAACATATATAGCTTTCAAATGGTATCACATTTTTTGAATCCAAAACATGTGTTACATTCTATGCTTTGCATACTATAGGATTAGAAAAAAAAAATGAATTTCATGAAGTTTTGACCAAGTTAAGGTGGTTAGACATACAAGTTTTTATATTTTTTAAAAGTTATAATATAAAATTCATAATTAATTATTTACTTGTAAAAAATTATAAAAAAATATGCATCACATCGAGACATGAGTCCTCTACTTATATCTAAAATATTATAAAAAAATATTATCATTTTATTGTGGTTAGGGTGGTTAGACAAACACCTACTTCTTATTTTTTCCCTGAAATTTAGGTACTACTGCATTGAATTTTCAAATTTTCACCAAATAGATTTTTATTTTTTTTAAATAAAACTAGTAGTTTAGAAACTACATTCAATTTTCTATAAATTATATTCTTACATATTTTTGAAATAATATAGATAACTTATTCATATTTTTATCTCAAGTTGCCTAACTCTAATTTTTCTGAATTTTTTGCCACTTAATGGCCTATTTCTTCCATGATGATCCTACACATACCCTCATAACCAAATGTATCCATTGGAGCCTTAGTAGGCTATGTAAGATGACCTAAACATATGTGGTTGCACATAGTGCATTGGTGGGACACATAAATATGTGGAGAAGAGGAGGGTATACCAATAACAGCTGATCCAATAGGTCTATCACTATCATGTGGTTTCAAAAACTATGAGCTTTGTGTGGTCAAATGGCTATCAAAGCATATACGACCAAGATACTCTGATGTGTTGTATCTAGAACAATCTCTGGGTGTTGTATTGGAGGTAGGGGAGAAATAGGAGGAGGAATAACTAGGGTTACTCAATTTTCCTTGGGTCTATCCTGAGGCATTCCTTTACCCACACCTTGGAAATTCCTCATATCAAAGTAGTTGACATGCTTACCCTTGACAAATTTAGCATATAATTTTTGAAGAAAATATTGTGGAACATCAAGATTGTTGTTGGGTGGTTTATCAAAAACTATCCACCAATGATCTCAAAAATTATCTAGGATACCCTAATGTGTGCATCATTTAATCAAATATTTAGTCTTACACACATCAACAAGTTGTCTAGTTTTAGGATTGATAAAAAATTGTACTAATTGGGCTCTGGAAATGTCAAGTTTCCTCACTTGATCATTTAATAAGCCATGGGCATATTGTTGCCTCTTTGTCTCTCACTACTTTAAAAAGGAAATATGTTGGTTGATGAGAGTTTCAACATTAGAAATTTTTGATTCTAAAGTGGTTTTCATTGTAGACAAGTGAGGGTGCTTATGGTATAACTAGAAAATTCTCCTCAATTCAGTTAAATAGCCATTGATTATGTCATAGATAGGAGGATTTTGTAATGGAGGATTTGGTGGTGGAGGAGGATTTAGTTGGGTAGGGTTTCCTTCTAGTAGAGGATTTCAATTCTCATCCATTGCAAAACCTAGTTGATGTTGAAAATTATCAATTTTTTAATTATAGACTAAAATATATATAAAAAAACCTATTTTACACTAAAATTCTTAAAAAATAATGCTAAAACAACTTTTTTTAAAGAAAAATAATTAAAAATCAAATACCTTCAAATAAAATTGGTTTGGATTGCTAGTTTTAAACTCAAATATCAATTTGGTCATTTATTTGTTTGCTCTTGTCGCCCTCTCCCTGTAGTAGTTGGTGAAAATGCAAAATGATAAACTTTCGACCTTTTTTTGTTTATACTATAGCAAACGAATATCCATTCCAAACATATATCCATTTTGTTTCCTATGTTTTTTTTAACAAAGTCGGTAATATAAAGTCCATTCTATTATATATTAATAACAATTTTATATATTATATATTAATTATATAATATAATGATATAATATAGTATAATAATATAATATGCATTATATATTATATAAAATATTAATATATTAATATTATAATATAGTATAATAATATAATATGTATTTTATATTATATATAATAATATAATATACAATATATATATTAATATATAATAGTATAACATATATAAACTATATTTATTTTTTATATGATTTCATTAGAAATGGATCTGTTACAAACATATCCATTTCATTCACTATGCTTTTTTTTTAAGAAAGCCAGCTTTATATATTAATTTATTATATATAATACAATAATATATTATATATATTATATATTATCTATTAATAATAATATATAATATAATATAATATATGATATATATTATATAATATATTTTAATATTATATTATAATATAATAAATATTATTATAATATATTATAAAAATATATAATATATATAATTTATTTAATTTTTATATGATTACATTAGAAATGAATATCCCTTTAGCTCTGGTTCTTACCATGGCAACATGTACTTTTTACCCGACCCTAGTAAAAAGTCAAAGTGGAATTTCACATTTTTGAGCAAATGAAAAATGTCTTTTTTGTCATATCACCAATTTTTGGACCCCCATGATCTTGCATAGACCCATTTAATAAACTATCTCATTCAAGAGGTTCAATTATAATTACACACACTATCACACATATAGAAAGAAAATATGTTCATCTTGTAGTGCATACCTACTTGCATGTAACACAAGAATATATATGAACAATTTCATAATACTTATTTTTTTTAATCTTTATTCCGATTAACTAGGCCATAGTTTCTCCTTGGTTTACTACCAATTGTGATGGAAAAGAAGAATCCCATGCTACTTGACATCATCATTGGCTATGTGTTTACAAAAATAAAACCACATGTCACACATAGGAATAAAATAAATATGTTCATAGTTTAATGCATACCTACTCACATGTGCTATAACATATATCAATTTCATAATATTTTTTATTTATAACCAAGCTAGAATTTCTCTCTGGTTCACTAACAATTGTCATCACAAACAAGCATCCCATCCTACTTGTCATAATCACTAGCAAGTATATCAATACTATACTATAAAAGTGTAACAATGTTCACTAAACATCTAATCATAAGAAGATCATCAATGCTAAAATACAAGAGATCATCAATGTTAAATTACAACTTCAACTCTAAACTACACAAGACAAAAGCTTCAAAAGATTAGATTAAATTGCAAAAAATCTTGCTATCACAAAAAATGCATGACATCAAATTGCTCAGAGTTTTTCTCAATCATAAGATCCAAAATGACATCCCATAAACTCCTTACTTGAAACATTGTTACCAAAAAATCTCAAATGCTTGAAGTCTTAAGAAAAAATACAATTACAAAATCCAAACTAAATTGCAATAAAAAAATATCTAGTGTGATTTACATGAATAAATTCCTTGAGAAATTTTAGTCATAAAACTTGAAACAAAATTCTAGTTTCAAGGTCTAAGTCAAAATTGCAATCATGAAACCTTAGTCAAAATTGTAGGTAGCAAAAGGTTTAATAAAAATTACAGTCACAAAAGAGGATAAAAAATTCTAATTGTAAGAAAATCGTTAGTGCAGGTCCAATTAAAAGCATGACCACAAAAAAATTCCTCATATCAATCACATGAGAAAATTATTTATAGATAATGTATCACTCATAATAAAGTACACAAAGTTCAAGTCTAATTCAAGAATAATGATATTTAAAAAGAAAAAACGACTTCAAAATTCATTCAATTATTCACATACATCAACAATTATTTCCTTTCCTACAAGACAAAATATTATAATTCATAAAAACAACTTCCTATTCTAGTTCAATTCCATTTAAAGGCTTTAAGGGCAATGAAAGCTCCAATCTCACTAACTACCACTCAATAATTCATTTCCCTTTACTTGGTTCCTATACTAAACCATCAAAGAAATAGACAAGAAACCAAGTCATCTAGATAACTTTGACCCAATTCTAGGGTCTTCAAAACACTTTGTGCACCTATACAATCATGGCATCCAAAAATTTTACACTTAGAGGAATGAAACTTTAGATAAGAAGAGTCTAGGATATCAATAATTTTAAATATATTCATACTCAATGGGAAATTCATCATTTTGCATAATCTACATAATTCAACTAATTATTGTAATTACTTATCTTAAACAATTCAATTTCACATATATCCCATAGTGTTAGCTCATGCCATTTTTTAAAATCCACTATACATGTAGAAAACCTTATTCTAATTATCAATTCTAATTTGAAACTAAGTTAAATAGAAATATTCAAAGAATAAGTGGAATCCACATACATTAGTTTAATGGAAAAAATATAAAGAGTTATGAAATCATATATAAACTAAATTGCCACTAGGTTAGTTCAATAAGTACATGCTCATCTTGTCACAATTATATATCCAATACATGAATATTAACAATAAACCAAAATCATCCACTAATCTAGATTATCAAAATATGCTCATAAAGTTAAATTATCCTAACCATGATCTCACTATCCATATAGGTTTACCATCATAAACGTTTAAGTACAAACCATAAATGTGCAAATCAACAAGTATCCATGTCCATAATAAGATGATCAAATCCAAATGAGATTGCAAGAAAATTTCTGCCTCATAAATATTACCCATTTTTTATATTAATATTCAATTTGCATTGCCCTATTATGCATCTATACAACCCTCACTATTCATTGGTACCATAAGACTTTGTGCTTCATTTCGTACAACTTCTTAGTATGTTCTTTATATATAATTTCTAATTTTCACCTACAATTATTTTTAACAAAAAATATCCTTTCTCCTTGGACAATGATTTGTTGTCCCTCTCGTCAATGTTTCTTGGTGAACATTGTGCAAACTCTCTCATAGTAACATCTTCAATGAATTATTCTCCTTCAAAATGGATTGGATCAATAATATATTCTCCCCTAGGGCTTCCTCACTCTCATACCCTTTCCAAGGGCTTCCTCAATTTGTACTAATGTACATTTCCTAAAGTTTCCTTGTTTTGAGAACAAATGTTGGAGAAAAAATGTATAGAGTTTAATAAAATTGGATGACACAAACTTCAATTTGTATGCTTATATTTATTATTGAATAAGAAGTTAGATTAGTAGTTGTAATATTTATTATTGAATGAGAAGTTACATTAGTATTTGTATTTTACATTTTGTGCTATCTTATGAGAATTTTGTATTAAGCACTCACTTTGCCATAAGTGTACCTTCAAGAGAAAACTACTACTTGCTCCATGACTAGTGATGTTACAAGAAGTTTAGGAGCATCTCATGTAAAATTCTCCTAAATTTTCTTTCACCACTTCTCCTAAGAAAAAATAAAAGAACCTAAATAGTTTGTCTAACAAAGAAAGTGATATAACCAAAATATTTGACCAAAATCATGGTGATGAAAGAATATATTGATATATAGAAACTTCACCCAATTAAGAAAAAATAATCTAGGGTTAGACATTAAAAATGGGTCAATTGATGCCTAATCATGCTCACTAAGCCCATGATGAGGACTTTGGAAAATGTATATAGTGTGAATGATTCATAGATAGTCCAAAAAATACTACAAGAACTTCTAGAGAAAGTCAACTTGTTGCTCACTTGGATTGTGAACAAGAAAATTTTAAGCTAAAGGGAGGGTTGAAATTAGAGGTGAAAGAGAGAAATATGCATGACACGTTTGAGGGTTTTCTAATGAGGCCTTCTCAATCTTAAAATTGTTGTGAAAGTTACCTTTTATCAGTAAGAACATCTCAAATTCCTTTGGAATCCATGCATATCAAGAGTCTTTTTCACAATAAAACGACATAGCAAACAAGGAAGAAGTTACCATGTGTAGAGGAATATGTTCTAATCTTGAGCATGGATAGAGGTTCAAAGACTATGGAATTTATTTTTGCTACCCATGCATCTCTACAATTGATGGATAAGCATGTGTAAAGTTTTTAATCCATGTCATCTCTATACAAGCAAAGCTAATTGTTTCCCATGAGAGTGGGAGAAATACTTCTAATGAGAGTTGAAATCTAGGGTTTGAGTTTTTTATGTTTACCATTGTCCAATTATAGTGGGGCATGGAGATGTTCATCTCATGTGGAGAGCATTATTGACATTAAATCTTATTTACAACAATCAATATAGTTGTATATATCACATCAAATTCAATCATTTTCCAAGGAAAACACAAATCCACATTCCATTTTATAGGCAAGATTTGCAATATCTTAAAAATTAGCTGATGTTAAACTCAAAAAGGAAAAGAGGGAAAAAAAAATCTTTCCTATTTATCACAGCTGTCAAAGTTTAAATACCTCAAGAAATCATTTATGTATAATTTTGGGGCTTGCTTCCTTATACAGTTCTTTAAGGATAGCAAATACAAATATATAATCAATACACAAATTTCAGACATCTTGTAAACGAAGGCATGCAAAAGCATACAAAAAGATCAATTATCATAGATAATTTAAGCTAGAATCAGTTTTGAAAAACCTACAAATAATCTTAATTACAAACAAGGTCACTAATTCAAATGTACAATTAACACACAAATTTCAAGCATGCTACAAGATCAATTATCATAGACTACTTAGCTAGAATCACAATTTAGAAAATCTTTGATATGGTCTAAGAGAATCTTTATTAGTACTAAAATGCAGAAAGTATAGATTCTGCAAATTTCAATTATGAACAAGGTCTGTATTGATTACAATCTTATTCTAGAAGTGCCTTGATGATTATTAAGATATACTCTCCAATACTATCATATTAAGTGTTCAAACCGTAGATGTTTATTGTTACTTGGAAGTTTACTTCCCTTCCACTGGCCATAAGCTTGTCTCCTTGCCAGCTTTCGTGACAGTTTGCAGAACTGTCTCAGGCTTTACATTTCCTTTCACTGTCACCTTTTGGTCTTTCAAGTTCACATCATATGATTCGACCCCTGAAACCAACCGCAATGTTTATTGATTAGAACATCGCAATGAAGAAATTTACTTTATGAGACTCTATGAGTCAGTAGAGACTACTGCTGCAACTAATTATTTCAATACACTACTAACAAGAATAATAAGTTGAGTAACATTTAAGGTCTGCAATACTGAGAAATCATGTAAGCCCGACCAGTATTTCCTGTGTGGCCCTATGATATCTGGATAGGTAGGCACCAAGCTGTGCTACTGTCATTCAGGGCATACTTACCCTGATCCCATCAGGATGCAAAGAAAGAAATTAAACTTGTCAATGTGATTTGGTCCCAAAAATTTAATTCTAAACTTATGGTCAAAAGGACATATTAAAGTAACAAGAGTGTCTTGACAGTACCTTCCATTTTGCTGAGTACTCTCTTTACAGCTCCAACACAACCTTCACAGGACATAGCAACCTTCAATACCACTGTCTGCATTGCAACAATACTATCTTTAGGGGTAAGGGCAAAAAATTAAAAAGACAGATATCATGTTTTTTACTCAAATACAGACTCTTCAATTCATTACCATGGAAATATTTAAGCATTCAATTCCAACTAACCGTATACATATACAGGGAATACAAGACAGCTAGAGAGAACTCAGAACGAAACTTGTGAATTTGAATCCACATGAGAAGGATGGACAAGCCTTTCAATTAGAAACTCATATGTTAATGGCTTTCAGTTTTTATTGTACCCGAACAGTAATAAGGCATTTAAGATAATGATTTCAGTTTTCAGACCATGTCATATTGATTTAGCAACTCCAAGAAGGGAGATCCATGGAGGGGGGTGCAGCTCCTATTATTAATGCACGGGTTGTTTCATACAAGATTTTAAATTATATCTGGAGAGAAAAATCAGATTATTGACCTCAAATAATCAGAGCAGCCATTTTATCGGAGAAAAGTTTGTGGGGTGCTGCAGACAGGGGCCTAGAGGTTTGACGTACATGCATAGATTTTTTGGGATCTTTTCCTGACAATTGGCTACCCTTTGATGAAATATTATTCTTTGCAATGATTTCTGATTTTGATTGTGTGAGAATTTTTGCATCAACGTTTTGGATCACACTCCATGATTCATCATCAAGATGAGAGCAGAGTTTAAGGAGAAAAATGACAGTTTTCAGAAAATTATGCAGTAACAGTTTTCTTTTCAATCTCCTATAAACTTGCAAGGGAAGAGGTAAATTTTATTTGGCATAGCACTATTTAAAGAAAACTCTCTAAAATTATTGAGCATTTCCCACAGAGAAAACATAGTAGGCCCCCTTCAGCAGGACCACTGCCTAACTATCATAATTACTACTCTCATTTATGGTCAATCCCCTTATGTGTAATGCCTAAATAAAGCATGACCAGAAACAGGCAACTTCCATATGATAATTTGCACATACTTACACTAGCAAAGCTCTTCTAATCTCCAATAAAAAAGCAGCAAAATAAGCAAGCACAATACAACACAGGATACAAGTTATCCAAGATATCATAAAACTGGTCCTCTTCAAGAGAAAAATTATTTTGTTTCTTTAGAAAATGTAGCATTCACAACAGCCTTCGATTTGACACTTGGGTGTGTACAAGCGTTCACAAATTTGACAATCTAATTGAAATTGTCAATCAGAAGCTATATGTTTATCTGACAAAGTACATCAATTAGACCATGGAAAAATTAAATCTAAATTCCTCTTAAGTGGTCAGAATAATCCTTTATTCATTTTAAATAACAACTTCTGCTGTAGTATTTTGCCCCACAAACTATGCACCCAGAAAACACTAAATACATGAACAATGAACAATAAACCATTAACTGACAAAGCAAACAAGATCTGAGGATTGTCACTGAGTAAATCTGAAATACACATGAAAACACACATATAATTTTTTCTCTGGAGGAAAAGAAAAACTTCTTTAAGGGCTAATCAGAGTCCTTCCGAGGTTATCTAGCTGAATCGCCCAAAAGGTTCTCATCGTCATCTTGCACCATTTTCTGTCCAATATTTCTCGTTATATAGGAAAACAGAAAGAGAAAAAGACCTAAAAGTTATAACTTTATCATATTGAACGCTAGTTCACAGTACTGACAATCCCAACTGGACCTTATGAATCAAAATTCAAGGCCATTGGAAAGGATTAGTTTTTGAGACCTTAACTGCAGATTTTGTACACGGGTATCTGTGTCACACAATTGTACACAACTCCCATTTTGACAAGGATGAAAAACAAGCTGACGGTGGAACTGGAGAGACACAAGATGGAAATATAAAAGAAGCAGAAAAGTAATAAATGTAAGGTGTTGCATCTGAATTAGGGAAGAGCAAAGTATTTTTATGTAATATAAGATTATTATTAAAAAAATAAAGGGGCAGCTGCAGCAATTTGGATTTGTATTTTGTTGTACATTGGACAATAAGTTTAGCTTCATGAATTGAAGCTCAATGATAAGTAATGTTTTTGTTGTTCCCTACAGTTAGTTAAGCACAATGGACATAGGAAAATGTGGACAACATCATTCTTACTGGCATTTGGTGCTTGAACTGAGGGCTATGATAATCCTGCCCATTATTGGATGCATATTTAAGTAGTATCCAGTCTCCTTAATTAGTGCAATCAGCTTCACGATAATACTTTGGCAGTCTCTCCATACTGTAGACTCAGATAAAAATCATTTTTCCTGGTAACTAACACCATGACGTTTCAGTTTTTCAGGCCAAATGTCTATTATATTGAAATGCTTATAATTAAATAACAACCACAAGGTAAAGGCGAAGTCAACAACCCAAGGCATAATGAGCATAACCAAAGCAATCTAAAGTTAGTCCAAGCAGCCCATTGTTTAAATTGGTTGTGTCCGATTTGTTCTGGCTGCATATGTCTCCATCAAACATTTATGGATTCAGCTTGTTATCTTACTGAATTTGAGACACCAGTTCTTACTGGATAAAAGTGGGTTTCTATTAGTCTATAAAGGAAGGCTTCAGTGCACTGGTGACCTTGTGGCTTTTGAGTGACTTGATAGGAATCACATGCAATGTAACATGTGATTCCTTAGAGGTTTCCTGATGCCAGGTATTATTTACCATCCTGATTTAGTGAATCTTGTCTGACACTGCAGAAATGCGGTCTCAAGTGTTTTGTACACAGGTAAGTGACATTTGAACCACTAATAGATCAGCTGAGCTATCTTTCACAAGATAAGGAACCATAAGATTGGGACATAAGGATGATAATAGAATCAGTTGCTAAAAGAGAGTTGAACCTTGCCTGATAAAGCTAACTCACTGATCATATAACAAGGTGTAAAAGTCTAATAGTTTGCTGGATGAATACATTAATCCAAAATTAACAGATTTTCAACTAGGCAAACATGGGCATTGGAGAAAAGATCAATGTTTCTCTATGTGTGAAAGAAACTTAGAGACACCAAACAATTCATGATGAGGTAAATCAATAATGACTTCAGGGCAACAGGGGCCAAAATCTTGCTGCTTTAGAACACTCGTTCAAGAATCATGGGCAGAAAGCACGAATAGTTAACCTAACGCTTCAGGATGCTATCTTAAGAGAGATTTCTATGTGGCCACAATGTTCATCCAAGACGAAACTGCTACTAGCCCCCTGATTAGTGATGTTCCAACTCTTAGGAACATCCTATGTAGATATCTTCTCTTGCTTTATCCAATGCTTCTCATGAGAAAAGGGAGAAGAAACTGCATAGCAGATCCGACAAAGAAAACGATATAGCAAAAAGCATGGTGATGCTAAATTAAATTGATGCACACACAAGCTTTGTCTGATTGAAAACCAAAGGATGAAAAGAATCTTGGATGAGGAATGCAAAATGGGTCAGTTATCCTAATCATGCTCAGCAAGGCCAGGATGAAGACTCTAAAGAATGTAGAAAGTATGAAAGGCTCAGAGATAATGTTGTAAGTATTACAAGAACTATGGGAGAAGATCAACTTGTAGCTTCTTTATATTGTGAGCAGTAATATCTGAAGCTAAAAAGAGAGTTGAATATTAGAGTACAAAGAAGCAAATAATCCCAATATTCAGGGTAGTTTTGATTGCTTTCAAATGAGACCTTTGCTCAGTCTTAATATTGTTGTGAAGCTTATCTTTTCTCAAATGAGTGTATGAGTTTATTATGGATTCCATGCACATCAAATATCAGTAAATAAGACTACATTGTAGGATATGAAACAGTTACCAAATTTACAGAGGAACAGGATTTAATCTTGCCCATTGTTGGAGGTTCATAGAGCATGCTTGAAGGAATTCATTAATGCTACCATTGCATCTCTATAGTTGATGGATAAGCATTTGTGAAATTTGTAACATATGTCATGTTTGATCCACAGGTGCATAACTACTCATTCAAAATAACCCCGACTTAGATTGTTAAGCGAGTAGTATTATGAACGACTCAATAGTTTTTTGTTTTAAAACAGATTTTAAAGCGTCCTTTTTAGCTTTAGTTTTTTAGCTTTTAAAGCATAATAAAACTGCATGTTTGTGTGCAGTTAGTCTTAGGCGTATGCTTTGTTTTTTCTTAGCTTTTTTTGCTTTATTTCTCCTACAGCTGATCGCTGTCTTTTAAAACTTCATTATTTAAGAATTCTCTGTAACCCGGTTTAAAGAAGTTTTGGAAAAACAGTTTTGTTTTGTTTTCAGCCCTGCTGTTCGCTCAATCTGTGAGCAGATATATTGATAATTGTTTTTAAATTTTCTGAGCAGAGGATATTAAATGTTTTTATAATTAAGTATTAGAACTGTTTTCAGATTTTCAATCTTTCATTTGGTATCAGAGCAGGTTGCAGAATTTTTTGATTGTGCAGGTAGCAAGGTTAGAGAAGCAGTTATCTCAAAATGGCCAATAGCAACAGTTTACCATTTCAGCTTCCATTGTTTTCTGGAGATAACTATGATTATTGGAGTATCAAAATGAAGACCCTACTATTATCCCAAGAACTCTGGGAATTAGTGGAAGGAGGATACCCAGAACCTGTAGATCAGACTGCATTAAATGCCTTGACACAACAACAACGAAATCAGCTGAAAGAAGACAGAAAGAAAGATAACAAAGCTCTTTTCACCATTCAATCTGCATTGGATGTTTCAATTTTTCCCCGAATTGCTGGTATGACAAAATCAAAGGATGCATGGGAGGCTTTACAAATTGCATATCAAGGTACAGATAAAATCAGATTGGTAAGACTTCAAACTTTTCGAAGAGAATTTGCAAATTTAATGATGAAAGAAACCCATCCTTATCCATGAATTCTGTCACCAGACCACAGAATTGATTTAAATACATGGACCTCACCACACGAAGACAGCCACTGATTCTGATACAAAACATTCCACCTCTTTCAGCAATTACAAAGAATGGGTTAGGAGGGGAGAGTTTACCTCTAATGAGTTTGCTGATTTTTGTATCAATAATGGGATACAGAGACAACTTACTGCTGCATATACACCTCAGCAGAATGGTATTGCTGAAAGAAAGAACCGTACCATCATGGAAATGGCACGAAGCATGTTGCAGACAAAAAATCTTCCAAATACTTTTTGGGGAGAAGCAGTTGCCACTACAGTATATATTTTGAATAGAAGTCCTACAAAAGTTGTTCAAAACATCACTCCAAAGGAAGCCTGGAGTGGTCACAAGCCTTCAGTGGCTCATCTTCGAGTCTTTGGATGTTTGGCATATGTGCATGTTCCAGTTCAAAAGCGGAAGAAGTTGGATGCCAAATCCCAACTTTGTATCTTTGTGGGATATTCTACTGCAACTAAGGGATACAGATTCTATAATCCTGACACAAAGCAATGGATTGTTAGTCGGGATGTGATTTTTGATGAAGGGGGAGTATGGCAGTGGAAAGATGTTGTGCAGCAAAATCCATCATTAATCATAAACATGGAAGATAATACTATTCCTCCTCTCCCCACAAGCTCAAGTGGAAGTTCAAGCTCAAGTTCCAATCCTCCAAGTTCACCCAGTTCTTCTAGTAGCACAAATTCAGATAGTGATTCACCTCCACCATCACCTCCACCATCAGTTCCAAGAAAGGTACGAAGTTTGGTTGATATTTATCAGAGGAGTGCAAATATAGTTCTAGTTGTTAATTTTGCCTTATTTAGTACAATTCAAGTTGAACCCTCTGTGTATGAAGAAGCAGTGAAAGAACCAGTATGGGTTAATGCTATGAATGATGAGATGAATTCCATTCATAAGAATAATACTTGGGAATTAGTGCAACTTCCCAAAGATAAATAGGTGATTGGTGTGAAATGGATCTACAAAGTCAAATATCATGCCGATGGTTCAGTGGAACGACATAAGGCAAGATTAGTTGCCAAAGGATTTGCACAAACTCCTGGAGTGGATTATGCAGAAACTTTTGCTCCTGTGGCTAGACTTGATACAATAAAGATTATATTGTCTATAGCTGCACAGTACAAGTGGCCAATATTTCAAATGGATGTGAAATCAGCATTCCTTAATGGTTATATAGATGAGGAAGTTTATGTGGAACAACCTATGGGTTATGAAGTTCAAGGAAAAGAACACTTAGTCTACAAGTTGAAGAAAGCTCTTTATGGGTTGAAGCAAGCTCCTCGTGCCTGGTATGCTAGAATTGACAATTATTTCATGAAGAAGGGATTCAACAGAAGCCACTCAGAGCCCACCTTGTATGTCCAACGTATTGGTAATGATATTCTCATAGTTTGCCTTTATGTTGATGATCTTATTTATACAGGTAACAACAAAGCTCTCATAGAGAAGTTTCAAGCAGAAATGAAACAAGAATTTGAAATGTCAGATCTGGGACTCATGCACTATTTTCTTGGTGTGGAAGTACTACAACCATCAAAAGGTATATATATTTCTCAAACCAAGTATGTTAATGATTTATTGAAGAAGTTTAGAATGATGGCATGCAAAGCATTTGCAACCCCCATAGCAATTGGTGAGAAATTAACTAAGGAGGATATTAGTCCCAAGGTTGATGCTACTTTATATAGAAGTTTGGTTGGTAGTCTCATGTACCTCACAACCATTAGACCCGATATTATGTATGCTGTGAGCCTCACCTCTCGGTTCATGTAAGATCCACATGAGTCTCATTGGCGAGTTGTTAAAAGAATTTTGAGGTATGTGAGTGGTACACAAAATTTTGGAATTCATTATTCTCCCACTAAACAGTTTGAGTTAGTTGGTTACACAGATTCTGATTGGGCTGGTTCAGTGGATGATAGAAAGTCTACATCTGGATATGTTTTTTCACTTGGTTCTGGAGTTGTTTCTTGGAGTAGTAAAAAACAGGCAACGGTGGCTCTTTCTTCAGCAGAAGCGGAATACATGGCAGCATCATCAGCAAGTTCTCAAGAATCCATCACCAGTCTGAAATGAGAACCATCTCAGTTTTATTTGTTACAAAACCAAAGCCAAAAAGTTATTCAAATTGTTTTCCTGTTTGCTTCTATCTGCTGATCGTCTTTTAAAACTTCATTATTTAAGAATTCTCTGTAACCCGGTTTAAAGAAGTTTTGGAAAAACAGTTTTGTTTTGTTTTCAGCCCTGCTGTTCGCTCAATCTGTGAGCAGATATATTGATAATTGTTTTTAAATTTTCTGAGCAGAGGATATTAAATGTTTTTATAATTAAGTATTAGAACTGTTTTCAGATTTTCAATCTTTCAAGTAGGACTCACTCATAAGATTTGCTTGCTATTCAAATAATACGTAATATTTTAGTTAGAAGTTCCATTGTCATTGATAGCCCATCAGATCTCCAGACAATATCATTTTGAACTAGAAACTGTAAGGAAGGGCTACCATGGAGAGGGCTACAGCTCTTACTTTTAACGGGCCGGTGGTTTCAAATTTTCATGCAAGGTTTGAATTGAATCTTCACCCTGAAGATTTGAAAGGTAAATTTTTTCAAGGTAAAGTTTGTGAGGGTACTGCATAGGGGTTTGCCATACCTACAGAGGCATTTTTTGATCTATTTCTGCCAAATAGACACCCTCAATTGATACATTACTCTTCAATTATTTCTCATTAAAATATGTAATGACAGTTTTCTTTGCAATATCCTGAGAACTTGGAAGGGCCAAGATAAATTTTGCTTGGAATGACATTGTTTCAAAGAAAAAGTCTCCGTAAATTATTGAGCAGTATCCACGGAAGCTCCCTTCCATGGGAACACTGCCTAACCATTATAATTAACACTCTCGTTGAGTGTCAAGACTCCTATACGAAACACATCAATGTACCATTACAAGAAATAAGGCAACTCCCATATGAAAATCTGTCATCCTTACAAAGCTAAGGTCTTAGAATCCCCAATGAGAAGGCAATAAAACATTCAAGCACAAACCACAACACAAAATGCAACTCATCCAAGAGATCAAAAACTGGCCATCCTTACAAAGAAAAATAATTTTGTTTAAATTGTAAAGCTTTTACATTAAAACTGTATACAGTTTTCCACCAGACGCTTTACAATTTATATCATGCACTGTAAAAAAATTAATATTTTTTATTTTTGTTTTAAGAAATTAGCATACACAACAGCCTTCTATTTGGCAGCCTTGTAAAGTCTAACGTAAACCATCAATTTATTTATTTGAAAGAAAAAACCTACCAAAAAACTAAATCTGAATTTTAGGAGTCTCTATAAATGGTACATTGCAAATAAGATAACTCAGTAACTAAAATTAATCCTTCATTTTTAAATTACTACTTCTACTGTATCATTGTGTTTTTGGAACTTTCAAGCCATAAAAAAACACAAAAAGATATGACCACTAAAATACAATGCACAAGAGATCCCACGATTCCTGCTAGGTAGTAGTTTATATTGAAACTACGCCATTCATTCCCATTACCGACAATCTCAACTTTCCCGAGAAAACATCAATTCCTTCAACTGGGTATCTCAAAACTTCAGTTAAAAGCAAAACATGGATACTTAAGTTCATTAAGAATTGGAGCTAAATAGCCAACAGCACCTCTATATCTCAGTCAACAAACAAAACCCAAAACATTTTAAAAAGTTCAAAAGAAAACTCCGACTCACATAACCAGAAAGCAAAATCATATTTACATAAAACTTGTGCAAAGGAAAAGGCAAACATACCTCAGCCATTGCAACTGTGGATAATTGGCAACTAATTCGTGCTCTGCAGTTCTCGATGGTCTGAAACAAATGAGACGACCCCCTCTATTTATAGTACTCCCAAGTTGATTACGTTCTTTGTTATTCCGAATGTTTTTCTAAGGCCTTACTTTTGTAGTAATTAAGTAGGCTATGTTCTTTGCGTCACATCACTTCTATAATAAGGAAAGAACCAAGGATTTAGGCCAACTAAATGATAATGGATTTTCTGATAGCGAAGGATGATATGTATTCAAGTTAACAATTTGAAGAAAGATAGTGTCTTCCTCCGGTGGTGATTTTTTCTTTAGAAATTTCTCTCTATCTATGGGTTTCTACATATTAGTTAGTTAGAATGGGTTTGTGAATATTTATTAATAATAATATTTTTAGTTTGAATATTTGTTTATTTTTTAAAAGAGTGATAAGAAGTATGTTGTAATTTGAATTTGGTAATTTGAAAGTAGGATGTGGATCTTCAACAGGATACTTTTAAGTATAGGCATTCAATCTCATGTTATTGAGGGATGAGTGGGTCAATAGATGACAAAATAGAAGGACGAATAGAACGGGTCGCCTCCTTGCCTCTCCATTCATTAAGGATGATTTATCATATAAGGGGAGAATTTGAAGTCTATTAGAAAAGTGGGAAAGGAACAACAATGAAATGGAAGTTCATCTAGAGAAGTACGTCAAAAAGAAATCATGACCCTTCTACCTCCCTTGAAATAGTAACCCACTACCAAATCCTCACTCCATTATATAGTATACTAGTTCACAATTTAATAGAGGAGGGGCATGTGAGGTTGGGGGCAGGAGGGATGCATTAGAAAACTAAACAAATGAGCATGAACTAGACTAATTGAACGAGATTTAAGTTGGAATCACCCAATGTATTTTGTGTTGTATGCATTGTATAGCTAGCAAACTAAATAAATGGACATGAACTAGATCTCATTAGTGCTACTAAAGATTGGTGGAGGGATGCATTTGTATCAAAGTGTAACTCTTCCTTCCAAAACTAGTTATTTGTTAAATAAAGTGTAGAATTTTTTTACCAATTTCCTTATCATATTATGTGCACTTAAAAGTTGTAAAAAATAGTTCTATTTTGAAAACAAGGAAATTCATAAATATTTAAGTGCAAACACAACTTATCAATTTTGTACTTAGATTTTGTTATAATAAGCATCTTGATTCATTTCAAAAATATTTACATAATTTTTTCTAGATTTAATATAAAAAAAATTCTATCCAATTCTTATTTCATATTTAATTTGAGATTTAATAAAACTTATTCAAAAATAAATAAAAATCTTTCAATATTTTAGCGACTTAATCAAATATGCCTATTTATTAAAGTTCAAAATAAATATCTCATTAAATATATTACATGAAGTACATACAGATTAACTTTAAAAATGAGAGGAGCTCAAATTCACTTTGAGTTACATTATGAGACTTTCAACTCATAAAGTCTTGTATTTGAATAGTTTAGATAACAACACCACAACTTAATGCACCTTACCAAATAAATGTACTTACACTATGTAATAGGTTCAAATCCATTTCATTAAATTAGAATACATGTACATTATTTTATAAGAGATAACAATAAAACAAGCATAGTTGATTAATAATTTATTTGTGTTTTAAATTCTAAGTAATTGAAGTTACTATTTGAAAATTTAAAAGGTTTTTTTTTTGTTTTTTCTTTATAAAATAATATTTTATATCTTTTAAGCATTTATACATTATGTTGTTGATGTGTAAGCATTTTTTAATGTCATTTAACTATTTGTGATTGGTGATTGTGAGAAAAGATATTCTCATCTTTATATATGGTTCTTAAAATTGTTTGATAATATTTAATTTGAAAATCTACAAAATATGAATACAATGAGTGATAGTACAATGTAGGGCAATAGTCAATTGAAAAGTATAAGAGAATATAAGAGTACAAAAGTCTTTAGATTTGAAGTACAAGAGTTATAACACCATAATTTATGAGGTGGATTGTTTGTGTCCACCAATTTTAATAAATAGATATGATAATAAAGAAAATCTCGAATTATTAGTTATCTTGAAATTAATAAAGTTAAAGAATATAAAGAATATAAGAGATTCTCAAAAGTTGAAGTACAAGAATTACACCATGATAAATTAAATCATGATTTATTAATATGATCTATTAATTTCAATATTTAAGTATAAATGAGTACAATATTATTCTCCACTAATTCTACTGTTTGAAGATAGAAATATATAAAAAAAAATTAGAAACAAAGTTCCACTATTCCAATATTCACATAATGTTAATATAAAATTAATGTTATAATATTCATTTTTCTTTACTAATAAAACTCTTTCATGAGGCACCTACTAAATTAAGACTTGTATTTGAATGTATTTGTTAAATGCATAATGTTATTCTTGAGTGTTCATTTTGAAGATGAGGTGCCCCAAGTTCATAGCTCCGATCAACTATATTATACATCTAAACATATAAATTATCTTTAATATTTAACCATAAATTTCTTCTCTAAATTTTGATATTTTACTATTTTAACTTCGCCCACTTAATTATATTTCAATACTAATTTATCACAAATTAAATATTATTTTAATTTAAATTTTTAATATACACACTAATTTTTTAATCAATCTAATACAATTTCAAATAAAATTCCATGAACAAATTATCAATCAATCACATATCTATCTAACATGATATTTTTTTATAAAAATAACTATTAATTAAAATTGAAGTATATAGCATATTGCACTTTAATAATTCTTCATATAAAAAATACATCCACAATGATAGACGGCCACTGACATATTCTATCTAACATGGATTATTCCACCTATCTGTGGAAAATCGAAGTTCTAATTCGTTTTTGCATAATCTCGTGAACGATTTTTTGGTAGTACAACCTTACCCAAAACATTGTACTAACACTTGGGTGTACTACAGAATACAACGATCAGTACATGCATGCGATAATCATTAATTATTTGCAGTGAAACGAGGCAACCCCATTTTTTACTTACTTCCAAAAGCAGTGAAACCTTCGTAAGTACGCAACTATGTCGGTCGGGATCAACAGACCGCACTGCGCCCTCCATGGAACCAAAACTTACAGGTTTGCATCTTTTAGAAAACATAACGACATTAATGTATCAGAGCAAATTTTACAAGTTACAGTAATGCTTCATATTAGTTTTAAGCTATTCATTAATGTTATCCATAGTCATGTAAAACAAATCTTAAGCAATCTTTTGGTAGCTCTGTTGAACTAAGTGCAAAAACACACAAACAGTCTACAATGGATTTGATTGTGTTATCGTTTTTTTAATGTTTTAGATCATATTATATGATCCAAAGATAAAAAAGAGCTGAAGGGGAAGAGAAAATGTAGTGTAATCTGAAATGTTGTGAAAAACGACAGACAGAATCAAATCCAGAAATTCGTAGAAATTTGATATCTTTACAGTGTTAAGAAATTCTTATGGCCGCTTTTTCAAGAATTTGGATTTCATATTGAAGTTTGCTGTGAATCATATAGATGCCGGTGTAATGCAGAGTTAGTCACTTAATTATCTTTAAGGTTAACTGGTAATTATATCTATCCTATGTCACATCTTAAGGAAAAGAATTGCATTTTCCAAACCTGCAAACCTTCCAGAATGGGATAATTACCAGATTGTACGCTCTTGATTGCCTTTCTAAATCCCACCAAATCTGGAGGTACTAAACGCAATGTCTGTTTTGGAATCGTCCACGTAACAATTATATGTTGGATATATTTGCATGTGAGGGGTTCCTTTGGCTGTTTCTGGGGGTTATTACAGTTCAACAAATCAAAATAAAATGAGGATATAATATCTCCACGTAACAATTGTAAACACGGTCTAAATTTGATGGCTGTATTTAGTTATCTTAGCTTTAAAGACCAATTATAATTTTAGGAAGAATGTATTATCTATTTTGTTATATATATATATATATATAAAATAAAAGTAAGTTTTTTTATTTGAGGGATAATTTTAAAGAATTAACTATCATGAAATTTTAGCTTGACAGGGGTCAACTATTAAATTTAGGCCCTTCGATAGGGTTTTTCTTAAGTAGGCATTTATCTTTCTCATATTTGATGTTAGAGTGATTTCTATCTTAAATACATTGAGAAATCTCTTAACATTTGTTATAGCTCTTGTCATTTTTGCCACTTTATTTTCTTTCCAGAATCATCATTATTGAAATTACAGTCAACATAGTATACATTGTGTTTAACCACAATGTTAGACTACTAGCTTAACTTTACCTAGATGTCACAATTTCGTGCCAATAACATTTATCTTTATCTTTTAACATTTTCATTTAACATTTGACAATATAATCCTCAAATTTTATACATGCCAATTTTAAAATTTTAGTTTACCATGTCAAAACATATTTAGGTGAAATGCCTTCTCAAAATTTGTACCAATATTTCAATTCATTGTGAAAATATTTTTCCATCAATTGATGCAAGAGCATCCAGGGTGCAAGAGCAATCTTGCATCACCCAAAAATAATTTCTTTTGTTTTAATTTTCAATAGGGGCTTATGTGGACTAATGTTGTGTGGGAAATTAATTATTTTAAATTTCTAAATATTGTAATATTTCCTATGTGAGTATGTAATTGCAATTTTGATGGGTGTTTACTTCAATAAATTTTGCAAAGGCATAAAAAGCCCAAGAATATTCTTTTTGGGTGTCCCATTTTTTTGTGGGGACCACTTTGTAAGCATGCTCTTACATGTTGATTTGCATACATTTGCATGTTGGGCCACCAACTTTGCATGTTGGTGCATGTTTATATTTGGAGTTGTAAGAGCTATCAAGGAGTTTGGCCATGTGTTAGGTGACTATGTGAGGGTCATGTGAGCATTTAGTAATTTTAATTATTTTTATAATTTCTTGTCAAGGTGGTTGTGGGTTTTTCAAGAAGGTTTTTGGCATGTTGTTTTTGAAACCACAGTGGTTTCCTTATTCTAAAACTTCTATACTACGATGCCTTTTCATTTGGAGAGGGGGCTTTGGAGTTTTTGTAGGTTGAGATGTGGAGATGCTACAATATTTTGAGGAGGATCATATATATGACTCCACGATTACAAATTTTTGCATTTAGAAAGCCCATGTGTGAAGGGAGATTGTGAGCTTCCATGTTTATAATCCATTTCAATTTGAAATAATATGATATATTTTGCTACCTTCTTGCAATTTGTTGTGTGGTTGTTTGTTTCAGATTTGGGGGCATAATTCTTGGAGAAGGAGACCAAGAATTCATGTTTTTGCAGCTGTGAAGGTGTTTGAACAACAAATAGACTTTGAGGTTGCAAATTTATTGCAACAGGGACTTCTCATTGAAGATTGTAGATTGAAGGGGCTAAAAGCTACAAGAAGGGGATAGACTGAAGGAGGTCAATTTGAGATTGATCTTTGTTGTTTGTAACATACTTATATCAGTCATATTTTAATTTGGTAATCATTTCCATCAACACATATGGATACAAACAATCTGGTTTTAGATTTGCTATGTTTTACATGTAATTTTATGATATTTTTGAATAAGAAACCAAAGTTACTTCTTGCAGATTTATGAGTTGTTTCAAACCATTTCTAAGTTGCATTTTCAGATTGTTGAGATTTTTGATTGAGGGTATGATCCTTCTACATTAGTGGTATCACAACAAGAGTTCCTAAGTGTGTAGGAAGAAGCATCGATGTGAGGTAGTTTGCACCAAGACTTGGGGGTGAAGTGTGTGTGGTTTGTAAACAAATCATCGAGTGAGGTAATTTACATGTGCATAACTTGAGGGTTTTGAAAATTTGTGTTAAGGATTTGTGAGGCCTTAAGAATGGAAAAGAGGAAGAAGAAAACAACTTTTTTCATTGGATGGATTATGAGGATTCCTAGACTTGAAAAAATTAGAGAGAGACAATTTGAAGAAATAAGAGTTGGGATGATAGAATTGTAGCATCAAGTGGATGAATTAAGAGAAGATATTGAAAGGAGAAAATAAGAAAAGAGAAGAGTTGAAGGTAATTTTGATTATCTTTCTAATGATATTTTGATTGTAGGAAAGAAATAAGATGCAATAAAGTGTCATGCATGTGGCACAAAAGAAGAAGAATAGGGTGAATATGAAGAAGTAGATGAATTTGAAGCTAAGGAATGTCTATTGGAAGACATGGAGAATGAGATCTTAGAAATTGCAACAAAGGAAACTCTTTTTGAAGACTTGAAGGACATAACAATAAAAGAGGAAGGTGAAAAATTTGTAGCAATAGATGTAACTTGAGTAACTTTTAATTTTACTAAATATTGCTATAGTGTAGGAAAATGTATCCCTCTACATTTTCACACCTTTTTGGGCCCTCCCTACTAAAATTGGGCTTCTTTATGCCTTATTTGGTCCTAATTTTCATCCACAAGCCTTATCAATGCATCTTTATGAGGATAATCCCAACACATGTATCAAATAACCAATCATAATTTTATGATTTTGGATTGTATGGACCTGATTTAGTGATCTGGGACTCATACGCCACCTTGGGCGTATGGGTCTCACCTAAGTTTCGAGGCCTGAATCTAAATTTGGAATAAAACTTAACATTTCTTGAAATTTGTATCCCAAGCCTAGGCTACTAAGACTCATACACCCCAACTGTTGTATGAGTCCCACTTAGCTTGGACCTATTTTATATTCAAATTATTGTTAGGGTTTTATTCTTCTAGATATGATGTCAGCTTGTAGTATTGTAATTTTTGGAAATTTGGCATAAACAAGTATAAATACAAAGTTATTTCACATAATTTCTCCTAACAAGATCTAGCAATTCAAGTATTCAAGAATTATATAAAAGTTATGATCAAGAGAAATTCAAGAGAGTTCAAGAGTATTCAAGAGCATTAAGAGTTATTATTAAGCATTTTGGAGTTATATTCAAGATTCAAGCATCATGTCAAAGTCATCATGCATCATGTGTGTTTTTGAGCTAACATTTGTGACGTAGGGTTTCATGATTTAAGCAAGCATTCAAGCCAATATCTACAACATACAATCAAGAATCAAGATCTACATTCATGCTAGCCATTTCATACAAGATTGCAACCTTTGTTTCAAGGGTTTGGTGAGTTGCAACATAGCATATTGTTCATTCATCATTCCTTCATTCTATTGGATTTCATTTCGAGGTTTGATTACCAAAATAGGGTTTGACCAAGGAAAAACCCTATCCAATAACAAAACAACATTTTCCCCTCTCTTTGATGTGTGATTTTCACATTTAGGTTTAAAATCCATTGAAGAGAAATATTGGAGAAATTTGTCAAAGTTGTCATCTTTAGTGCAAGATCATGGAAAGTCACCTATAGGTCAGAATTCAGAGTTTCAAACTCGAAGATCAGAATGGAGAGAAGCTAAAAAAGACCACTAGAGGATATCAGAGTTTCAAATCAACCCTAATACTAGGACTAAATCACCACTTGTGGGATATGAGTCCCAATATACCAATTTTTATACTTTTTCTATAGATCTTGGTTTACCAATTGCAAATTCTGGTTTCAACCCAAAACCCTAAACTAGGAATAAATCACCCCTACTAGTGTATGAGTCCCAATGTGCTTCAAAATTCATAATTTCAAGATTATAGATCTTATTTCAAGCCTCTTTAGCTTTCTAGGTGCACCTTTGTTTATCTCCAGTTTGTTATTCTGATTTGAGTTCATTTTCTCATTCACATAGTTAGGTTTTGCATGTTACTTTCATTTCTTGTCTTTCTAAGCATTTGCTTAGTGGTGAACCCCCTTATTGTCTTTAATCACACCCTAGAAGGCCTTATAATAGATCCTTTCTCCCAATTGCAATATTAGATTGAGATATTTAGGGTATCCTTGAATGAACTTGAGTGAAATAGAAAAGGAAGGGACTTCCCCTTGCCCCTGGCCCTAGCTCCATCTCCTAAAACGTGGAACCCTATTTCCTAGGTTTCATTTTGGTGAACCTAGCCTTTTGTCACCTTATTTATGATTTGGAGTGCATCATATTCCTAGATATAGCTTGCATTATCTTTGCATTAGATCTTGCATTAGTTAATTTGCATTTAGGGCTTCTAAATCTTGCATTAGTGAAAGTGCATATAGGTTGCATTTTTGCATCTTGCATCATTGAATCTCATTTGAAATTTGTAATTACACATAGTGTAGACATCATAAAAATTGAAAACCTTAACTTTCACTCAAAATTTGTTGAATTTAGTGTCAAAAACCTAATCTAGGACTCATACACTCCTTTGGGAAATTTAGTCCCAATACAGGTTTTTTAACCTAATTTTTGGGAGTTTTGTATTGACTATTTTTTAGTAGTTGAATCCTTCAAAAACCCTAAATGGGACTCATATTCCCCTCTAGGCGATTTAGTCTCGTGCTAGATTAGAAATTGCATTTTAAAGCATTAAAAATGTTGTTTTTGTGCTTCTGTTTGTTGTTGTTAGATCTCTATTTTAGTTTACTGAGCATCTGTTTCATTAATTTCATTGCATCAAGCTTAATTTCATTAGAATCAAAATAAAAGAAGCTTGTGTTCATTTCATTTATCTTGCATTCATTGATTTTCCCTCGTATGACCTTTACAACTTGATCTCCTATTGCTAATACTATAGTGAGACATAGTTTGAGACTCATGTCATCTCGCGATAGCACACTCGTCATGGATCTTGGGTTATCTATCTCCTTCACTCGTAGTGTTGACACTAGTACACTAGGTATGAACCATACCCTTAACAACTCTTTAGGTCTTCAAGTATCATCACAAGCATTGAAACAATGGTTGCTAGTATTCCTCAAGAAAACATAATCCAAATCCATGAAGACTTCTAGAAAACCTACAACATCAAGTGAGTACTAAAAACATTTCCAACACTGCTATTCCTACCATAGATAACATACACCATATGATTGAAAGTGAAGGAGTAGAAATTGTGCATAACCTAGCTCAGATCTTTGGAAAACATCTTACCTCAATGACCAGCTATGCTCTACCTTCGAACAATGTCCAAAGTAAAGGAGGAACTCAAATTCCTCCTCCCACAACCATTGCCTCTATTCCTACCTATACCAACCCTCAATAAACAACAATGATGCAACCTACTAGTAATTTCTTTCCTACCTTGGGTATTTCCGCTAGCAATCCTAGTACCTTTGTGACATCGTGTGTCATATCTCCTACCACTTTACCTCCCATAAGCATTCCATTCACTTCCCCCTCGAACACATATACACCTCCACCATATTCACCTCCATCCCAAAACACAACTAATGATGCCATCATAAATCAAATTTTGTAAAATTTTTCATCCCTTCAAAAGAAAATTTCCACCATAAACCAAAATCAAAATGGCCAACCTACATACTATATCAAAAGAAATCCTTTATCCTTGGAGATATTGAGAACACCGATACCACAAGGTATAGAGATTCCTATATTTGAGAAATATGGGGGGAAAGGAGATCCTTCTAACCCTGTTTCTAGTTATACCACCTTATGTAGTGATTTTTTCCTTGAGGATAAGCTCTTGGCTAAGCTTTTTCTTAGGTCCTTGAAAGATACTACTTTAGAATGGTTTTCCTCATTACCAAACAACTCAATTCTTTCATTCAATGAACTTGTTGAGGAATTTATAAACCATTTCCAAGTACACACGACTATTAAGATGACCTTAGTTGATTTGATGAGATGTAAGAATAAATATGATGAAAAGGTTATTGACTTCATTTCATGCTACCAATCGCTTTATTCCCAAATTGATGTAAAGATTCTCGATCCTCACCTTCAACAAATTTTCATTGAGAACTTATAAACTAAGATACAAGATAATCTTGGCATGATAAAGTTTCCTACCTTCATACACTTGTGAACTGCCCTTCATGATTATCAAAATTCTGTTAGTAGTCATGAAACAAAACCCACCTCTAGCCATCCTAAAAAGTATGAATCCACAAATCAAAAAAATTATCAACCTTTTAGGAAATAGAATAAAGGTTTCCTTCAACTTAATCCCCCTCAATGAACTCAACATGTTGATACTCAAGTGACTGTTAAATAAAGAAGGCAACTCCTTTTACATTTGGGGATTTGGCTAGGAAATTTACTTCCTTACTCGTTACCATCCATAACACAATATTACAAATTCTAGAACAAAAGATGATCACCTTGCCTCCCATTGAAACTCTCAATCCTAATAAGCCTTTACCTCTGAACTTTAGATCAAATTCCTATTGCCATTATTATTGGAAAAATGGACACGACACAGGACATTGCAAGCGTCTTAAACATCTTGTGCAACACCTCATTTATTTTGGTCAACTTAGAATTGGAGGTGTTAATCATCAAGGAAATAAGTTTGTTGCTTCTCCTAACCAAAACTTGCAAATCTTTACCAACCCTATGTTGAATCATAATATTTCATTTGTCAAAGCTAGTGAAACTAAGAAGAATGATGTGATGAATGTTGACACGGATGATGACAACATGGTTACT
>VDFB02116764.1:0-14570 GCA_007258455.2 Sequoia sempervirens | reverse complement strand
GGTTTAGCATGAATCTTTTAGAAAAATACAAAAAAATCAAAAAAGCAAAAAAATCCAAAAAAAAATAGAAAAAGGATTGAAAATAGTAAAGAAAAAAAAATCGTCCTCTAGTGAAAACCGCATGGGCGGCGCTTTGGGCAAGACCATGATGAAAACCTGGCAAACAGGAATCATGTGTGGAATCGAGCATCTACGTACGCCAGTTCGGATGAAAGCATCTCATCCCATCCATAATAAATCGAGCATTCCATCCATATTAGCCATAATAAATCCATCCATCCATGAACCATTTATCCAATCCATTCGCATATATCTGCATCCATCATCTTAGTTATCTTGATCTTGATACAATTTTGGGGCACGCTTTATGCTTGTTTATGGTAAAACATCTTGACATGGGCCGTTTTCATTAATCCTATCCTATGCAGCATTATCCAAGCCATGAAAGCATTATCCAAATGAGCATTCGTTATCCAAATACCTTATATTATCGCAAGATAATCCTTGGCATCCTTTGCATGCTTATCATATCCATCCATCCATTCACCTATCTGAGAATCTATCCATGACATTCCATACATTGCTAGACATTGGGGGCAGATATCTACATCTTGCTTCGAGAATAAATCTTGGTCTATATCCTCCAACTTATGTGGCGATCCGAACATTGGAAAACATGAAATCAAATTGGTCAAACCACTTATGAGCAAAAATCCAAATCACTAGCCCATGGCATATTTTGACAAGAAGGCATTCCATATCAATCTTCATCATTCATCGAACATCAATTCGAACAATCAACATCAGTTGCATCTAAGTTGAACGTCAAACATCACATCAAATCATCCAAACATCTTTTGTTCGACACCAAGCTTCATCAACATGATCAATCAAATCCAATCAAAAAATCATCATCTCGGGATATCCTTGTGTTGCTTAACACTATCCTTGCATTGTCGTGTATCCTCGACAATGTTATCATCATCAATCTCATCAACATCCCAATCCTTGTGTTGCTTAACACTATCCTTGCATTGTCATGTATCCTTGACAATGTTATCATCATCAATCTTGACCAATCAATCCTTGCATTGTTGTGTATCCTCAACAATGTTATCATCATCATCAATCCATCGACCCGATCGATCAACCTTAGCTTGGTTTTCAACAAAATCCCAAACAAAGCACTGATATCATTACACATCCATATCCAAATCGTCAAAATCATGCGAAAAATCCAAAAACATCCAAAACATATCAAAAATCCAAAAAACACTCAAAAAGCAGAAAACATCAAAAACATTGAATGAACTACGTCGTCTCTGATGAACGTAGGCAAGGCTAATCTTTGATCAGCCCCCGAGACATCGCAAATCCAAAAACATTTGAAAAATCCAAAAACAGCCTCAAAACATTTCAAAAACGTCAAAACATCCAAATATTTGAAAAAATCCATCCAGTCTCATCTCGCTTGCATCCACAATAATCAATCATCCATAATAACTGATCACCATCTTCATCCTTTGGCAACACAAACAGAAACAATCATAGCAGGCAGCAAAATCAAGCTTCAATTGTAAAATCAAAAGCAAACAACAAAACGTTAAAACAAAATCAAAGTCTTGATCATTTTCAAACATGTCAGTCGACCTTATATCAACAGCCTATCAATCAACTTATCAAACCATCATCATCCTATACAAAGCATGTCCTAGGATCCGTTCCGACAATGGGCACTTTTATCAAATCAACCACTTTGGGTAAACAAAACGACGTGTCATTAACATGTCCTAGGATCCGTTCCGACAATGGACATTATCTTTTGGCAATGAGTTTTGGCTCCCATCTTTTGAAACACATTCCTTTGGCTAGAGGTATGAAGAACATTGGCTTGTTTGTGTACTTGATCTTTTTTTTGATTTATCTTATTGCGCTCATTCCAAGGACCTCTCGATGATATCCGAACGAAGGATTTAGAGAGATAGGAATGGGGCAACGATCATTATCTTTTGTCTGCTGCTTGTTGGACGCTCTTGTAAAATAACTTGGCGAATACTTGCTTTGTTAGCACGCCCTAGCAAGGTTTCCGTATGTCAAGTGTGAACAAGAATACTCCTATCTGCTTGTTGAGTCAAAGTCCATCACACTAAGTACAACGCCATCCTGGTCCTTCATACCTTGATGCATCGTGCTTAGGCGTGTTATCAAACAATAAAGTAAGTGATCCTTTGAAAATCCCAATCCTTGATAAGCAAATCATCCATCTATCATCATCATTTATCATCATCATCTTTTATCTATCATCATCATCTCTAATAAAGTCTCGACCAATCATGGACTTGTGGGATCCTCTTGTCATCATCTCATTTCCGCACTAACATCATATATCCATCATGCATCCATCATGCATCCATCCTGCATCTGCAAACCATCAATAAACTGCATACCACATATCATTCATATCATACATCATAGGAAACATCGCATTTCACATGCATTGCATCATCATCATAATATAGATCTGTTAGTCTAAGCATCTCATAATCATCCATTGCATAATCACAGCATATCACATCATCAATCTCATCCATCTCATATCATATCATCATTTAATTTGTTTAGAATAATATAGATTTGTTATTCTAAGCATCTTGAAATCATCTCATTTGCATCGTCATCCACAACCATCCATTTTGAACCTCTTTATCGCGAGATCGACCCTCAAATCGAATCTTTTCGCTCGATCTCTCGAGGGGCAATGTACCAGTGTACTTCTTTCCGCTGGGGCATCCTAAAAATCATGAAATTTTTAAATTTCGATTGCGGCAAGTTATTCTTTGAACCAACGCAACAAGTACATTGCTTCAAAGAGGGGCAAAATGTAGACATGTCAAATTTACATCATGCATAATCATATTCCATTCATCAAATAAATCAGGACTTTATTTAAATCAAACATCCATCATAATGCATTTCCATCATTTATGATTTAAATAAATCAGAATATCAAAGTCCAAAATGTCAACTCATCTAATCAGCATTAATCAACATAATCTTCATCTAATCCTAATCTAATACTAATCACATCCCACTTGCATTATCTAGACCTAGCCACTTGCACAATAAATCAATTTTATTGATTTATTAAAAACAATCATTTTCCCTCAACATGACAAGTCAAACAGGGCATTTATTGCTGTTTTTCCTTGTCCCCCTCTCAGCATTTATGGCAAAATTTGAATTCAAATTTTCCCCCTCTTGGACACTCTTCCCAAATCTTGCACATACATCCATCAATCACATGATGACAAGTGTCCTCCTATCATTGGCTTAATCTTAATCCCACATTGGTCCCTCTTCAACAATCTTAGCATTTGAAATCTTCAAATAGAGGCTTCAACATTGAGCAAATCCTTCACAATCTTCACAATCCTTCACAATCTTCACAATCTTCACAATCTCCACAATTTCATCCAAAAAAGCATATGCAAAGTTACTCTCCTTGAGAACTAATTTTGCTCATCATTTCCATCTTATCATCATCATCTAAGCTTTCAATCAAGGATTGGGAAAGGGTCACTAGCACATGTGACACCAATCCAATATGGGATAGATTGGTTTCATGTTTTTCTTTATAGGATTTTATGTATCTTGTTATTAGATAGCATTTTAAAACATGTTAGATATCTCATATGGATGTTGAATGGTGCTTATTGCTTGGAAACTAATCATGTTTGTATATGTTAGTTACTAACGATTTGCAGATTTCGATGTCCACATTTATTAATTAAATCTGCATTTAATTGTTAGATATATGCCATTTCTAACCCTAACAATCATAGGCTTTTGAAATATATAATTTAAGGGCCATACCAGCATAGTTGCATCTATCCATGGAATGGAGCAATTCATGGGTGGTAATGGTAGCATCAAGGATATGATGACCAGGTACAAACCCTTTTTGAATGGGACTGATAAGTTTTTCAAGGAGAGGTTTAATGCGGTTCACCAGAATTTTAGAGATTATTTTATAAAAAGTATTGCACAAACTGATGGGGCAAAAATAAACCATGGACTGAGGATCAAAAATCTTGGGAATTAAGGCTATAAAGGTGTGGTTCAGTTGTTTTAGAATCTTACTAGATTTGAAAAAGTCACGAGCAGCTAGGACAAGGTCCCCACCAAAAATATCCCAAAAGATCTGAAAGAAGGCCAGTGGAAAACCATTAGGTCCAGATGCTTTGTAAGCTCCCATATTGAAAGTAGCCAATTTGACCTCCTTAGGAGTGATAGCACTAAGGATCCCAAGGTTATCATTTTGCGAAATGATGGTCAAGAGAGGGTCTAGCAACAGACTATCCAGAGCCGGATTAGGAGCCTCAGCAAAAGCTGCATAAGCCTTCTAAAAAATAATCCGTAGCCAAGAGACTAATTAGGGAGGGCTGATTGATCACATCCCCCTGCGCATTATGCAATTTGAAAAAAATAGGTGTTCATGTCACCTTCTTTCAGTCATTGGACCCTGGATTTCTGTTTCCAAAAAAAATCCTCTTTCCCTAGAATTTGTTCCCACTCCCTTCGGCTCTCTTTTTCCTGGTTGCAAGTAGGTAGACTGACATCCCCCTCCTCCATTTTCTTTTGAATAAATTTCAATTTTTCCCTAACAACTCTTTTTTTCTAGAAAACATCCCCAAAAACCCTTTTGTTCCAATCTTTCACCATACATTTGATATGTTTAAGTTTTAAAAAGATCTTGAACATGGGGGAACCATGAACATGAATATTCCACCATTCAACAACTTTGTTCTTAAAATTAGGGTGGGAGTTCTACATTATCTCAAACCGGAAAGGGAAAAGACCAAAAATAGAATTGTCATTCGAGATCAGCAATAAAGGATTGTGATCCGACACCATCCTGGGAAGAGCCCAGAGAGTGGCACTAAGTAGGTCGATCTAGTTATTGGAGCAATTGAATCTATCTAATCTAACTTGAATCAAGTCCTCCCCTAGATGCCTATTGGTCCAAGTAAAAGCTTGGCTTGATAAGTCAATGTCAATCAGGCTAGTAGAACTTAGAAATTTTTCCAGATCAACCATGCTATCAGAATAATCCACCAGACCACCACTTTTCTCTGAGGGATATAAGGGGGAGTTGAAGTCCCCAGCCACTAACCAACGAGAATTGCTATTATTTTTAACCCAGCTAGAAAGAACCTGCCACAAAGAATTCATAGCATTTCTCTGGTTGGGAGCATAAACATTGATAAGTGACCAAGAGTATCCTGGGTAGGCAAAGGAAACACCCACACTACTCCGATAGCAGAATAGTTCAGAGCCATTAAACCTAGAAGAGTTCCAAAGCACAACAAGACCACTCAACGCCCCATCACCATCACTATAGGAGTAAGTGGCCCTCGACCATAAATACTTAGCAATATTATCAAAATTATATTTTTTCATCTTGGTTTCTTGTAAAAGCAACACATCTATCTTATGTTCTAAAACATAGTTCTTTAGAGCAAGCTTCTTATGAGAGTTGTTAAGCCCTCGCACATTCCATGACATGACTTTCATTTTTGACCTTTCTTGGAGGACACTTCCAATGTCCTTTGTTTACCAATGGCTATCTCATTTGCAGTTTCTCTCAACCTCGCTTGTCTCTGGCTGGGTCTTCTAGGCTTGGAGTCACCTCCCACATCTGCCTTTTTCTTCCTCCCTCTTTTCTTTGGGGTTACCCAATTATCCTCTTCTATAAATTTCTCTAGATTCAAACCCTCAGAGCTAAACGTTGTCTCTTCAATAACTCTAGTACACAAATCCTCCCAAATTTCACCCTCTTCACCCATAGTCTCACTAGTCCCAGCTTAACCCACCTCCAACATGGAAGCACCAGCTAACTCATCCCCCCAAAAGCCAAGCCAAAGGATAGATTATCTACATCCAACAATGTATCAATTGCCACATTCTTAGTTAGAGAAAGAGTAGCAAGGATCGAAGCTAGATCAACACTAGAAATCTCCATCCCACTAAGAGGATCCCAAGAGATTGGGGGTTCAACCAAAGTTGGCAAGGAAGATTTGGCCATATCACCATCCTTCAAAACGTCATTTTCTAGAGGAGGGTTAGCATTAGTAGTAGAGTCTCTCAAGTTAGACTCTCGATTAAAGGAAGATTTACAGTCAAAGATAAGGTGGCCAAGTTTGGCACACTTTTGACAATAAATAACAACATTTTCATAGCACACAGGTTGGACCTAGGTACCAAACTTAGAGCACAACTTCACAGAGTTAGGAAGTGTCTTATTCACACTAATATTCACACAAAAGCGAGAAAACACTAACCTGGACTTGGATCTGGTGATGGAGTCAGAAGTAATGAAATGTCCCAAGGAATCTCCAATGCTTTTGAAGATGGATTCATCCTAGTATTCCAAGGGAAACCCAAGAAAGCGAACCCAGACCGGTGCCAATTTATTTAGATCCATTGCAAGGTCAAACCCTGACTTCCAATGGCATAAAGACAAACTGTGCTTTCCATATACCCAAGGCCCAGAAGAGAGAACTGCAACCAAGTCTTCTGAGGCCGTGAACTTGAAAAGGAAGAGACCACCCAACATTGCACAAATGTCCACACTTCCCTTGAGGCACCATTTAGCAACAACCCATCTTTGAACCATATCTACAGTGGGATGGAAAGAGAGAAAATGACCCACAACTGTGTTCTCCATGGAGGAGAGAATCCTATCATTGATTGTATCAAAGATAGCAAAATCCATTCCCGAGGCTTTGACTTCCTCTTCAAAAGGAGGTGGAGGATTGGAGCTCAAATTACCATTGGTCAGCACATCCTTCCAACCTCTAGTTTCTAGAAGAATCTCGACCGCCGACACTTCCACACCAGACAAGATTGAAATCATAAGTGGCACCGAATGACCAACAACCAAAGGACGGGACCCTCCAGGAGTGGTTCTCGAGGGACACAAGTCCACATGAGACAAGGCGAGACTCAGGTTAGTGGGGGACAGAGGGGGATCGTGGGGTACCCCTAGGGTAGAATCCACCATGCGCGCAGGTTGTTCATATGTGGACAGAGGAGAGGGGAGTGGGAAAAAAAGTTGTTAGAGACCTCAAATAAAAAATTTAACGACATTATGTTAATCTCTAGTGTTAAAATGCTAAATATTAACCATGTGTGTTAAATTTCAAGACTTGAAAAAGAGGGGGTCAAATTTTTTGCAATTTGCAAAAAGTGGATTTTTTTACTATAGTTAAAAATTTGTAAAAGAGGAGTCATTTATTTCTTTTGCAATGAATTTGGAAAAAGGGGGGTCATCATAATGGGGGTTTCATTGTATGTTTTTTGTCTTTTATTGAGGTTTGCAATACATAAGCTATTCTATGTCCGCCTCATGACAATAAATTTGTAGAACTCAAATAGCAGAAAAGTTTGTAAACACACTCATATAAAGTGCCATATTTATACTAAAATTTTGTTTCTTAGGGAGGGAATTCTAGAAATTGATGTACATACACTGAATTATAAAGTGTAATGGGGGCCTACGCTATCACAACCCAGATCCTTATGTTTCTCACCTCATGCGAGTGTGCCTTGGAGCATACCTTGTACATCTCTACATTCCTTGCACACTCTCGATTTCAGTTGGTTCTGCTTATATTATCTTAGCATTAAGGGGGGACTATAATGTGTTATGCCTCTTTCAATGAAGTAGATGAAGAATCTTCTTTTTAGAAGGACTTAGGAACCTTCTATCTTGATCTCTCGTATGGGGGATTATTTTAGTGGATCACTTTTTGAGATTCTAGTACTCCTTATCACAGTACTATCTATATTATCCACTTCACAGAGTTTGATAAATTTTGTGTACACTGGTTGAGTAGTGTTCACATGTTCACTGATGTAGTATTTTGTATCTCTCATCTTGATCCACATTTCTTGGAGATTCATTGATTCCAATAGACAAGTTAGTTCATCATCAACAGAGTTTACAACTTCTACATGCTTTAGGAGTTCTTCTTCATCATGTTCCTATCATCAAGGGACATATTTTTAGGTCTTAAACCTTCTAATTTCTCTTTTGGAGGGGAGTTTTGTTCCCACTGGGTTTTCTCCTTTACTCCACTTTATGAGAAACTTTGTACATGGATATCTAGCATGGACTATAGATGAGACCCATTTCTATCTAATTGCACTTTTGTGATCTCCCCAAGTATCACTTAAGGGGGGGTGTTAGTGTGAATAATTAATATGTTCACTATACTTAAGTGTACTTAGGTTGATGAGGTTAGACAACATCTTGTTTGACTAAATGTGCAACATTTAAACCTTTAGAGGTTACCAAGTTATTTGGTAAACCTCAAGAGCTACCTTTTTGAGGTTGGAAGCATTTCCATCTCGCCTCAAAGGTCATTCAACAATTGACACACAAGGTTGATGATTTGGTCATAGAGGTTGTTGGTTTGCACACTCCAAGTGTTCCTAAGGTTGACACCTATAGGACACTTTTCTACTCTTCTACGCCACTTCATGGGGCACTTGTCATAGGTGGATTGCCTCATCCTTGCCTATATAAGCAAGACTTTGTACTCATTGTAATTTTGGTCATGTCTAAATGAAATATTGCATTGTTCACTTGTGCTTGTCATTTTATCTCCTAGATCCTCTTAGTTTCTAATACCCTTTAACTTTATATAGTCTCCAGAATTTTCTAAAGTACATTGACTATCGATGAATTTATGACAGTAAGGGTGTTTTAACAAAATCTAGGGTGTTGGCACATATGTGTCATGTAGGAAAACACATTCATCCTCGTATAAAATAATAAAATTTATTTCATGATTTAAAATATAAAAAGGAAATCCCATATAGGTGTACAAAACCCTAGTATGTATTATAATGGCTCGTTAAAATCTATATATCTAAATTTGTCAGGTGAGTTTATTTTAAGTGAAGTTTGTTTTAGCTCTAAAGATATCAAAAAAATTTATTAAATGATCTTTCACACATAATCTACTACTCACAACTATGCGAAGGAAGCACATAGATGATCTAAAATGTCATTTTTTTTATCTTAAATTTAAAGTAAACATCTACAAAAGATATATGCTTTACTAACAATGAAAAAAATGTATCAAGTAGATTAGAAGACCTTAACTACTATAATTTGTAGTGGTATCTTCCAACAACCCAACCTAAGGTGAATATTGCATCCACCAATAACATTAATAGTTAAAAAATAAAGACAACCCAACTCAAAATTTAAAGAAATGGTGAAACCCAAATGAGCCCAAGTGGACTCTTAAACTTTGGGATCTTGAAATATAAGTATATTTATCTTTTTTATACACGTAAGTATAACAATACATTGATAATATTAAAGGCAATTTCATTGACAAATTTTAAGTAAATTGTTAAAAATTGTTGGGATAAATTTTTACTAATATATATGAGACTTGATAAAAGTTTGTAGATCCATCAACAAATTCTAGTAAAGAAGTAGAACAAAATAAAAGAGATGATTTATGTAACAAGCTGAAATTTTACTGTTGGACTCCAAGATATTATGAAGAAAGCATCTTTCTCCTCTACAATCCTTTTTTAGAATGAATAGTTTGATCTAAAACTTCACAACTACTACTTCAATCTTTTTTAAGATTGAATATTTTTCTCTCAAACTTCACTACTATTACTAGCCCTTAGCTCTTTAATTATGTCCCTAGGCAAAAAAGCAATTTATTATTTAGTTGTTCAAAGATGACTAAAAATATTCTTTTAAGTTTTGTTCAAGATTTTTTCTAAAAGACCTAATATGTCTTTTTATAATAAAATAAATATTAAATTTTAGTCATGTCATATCTTAATATATATATTTGTACTTGTACATTTCTTTCCACTTAATAACATTTATGGAAAGGGTTATATATTAATATTAAAAACAAAAGTTTTATGATAAAGTCCATAACAAATATGAAACCCACTTGACATGTTTATCCTCAAAGCTATTTAATAAGAATAGGAGATATAAAGCAATGATTTTATAAACGTTAAACCATAATCTAATAAAGTGGATATTAAATTTATAAGTAAATTTCAATGATACAAGTAAATTCAAGTAGACAAAATAATTGAAATTTTTTTCGTATACCACCTCACAATATTATAATGTATATCATAATGTTCAATATCATTCAAAATATTAATAGAATTGAAATTTTATTTATACACTCAATATTCTCAAAACAAACCAATACAAAAACAAATAAATAACATTTTGAAAATTATTAAAGAAAAATAATAATTACATACATTAGAATTATTAGCATTCCTATCTTCAGTAAAAAATAATAATATATGTATACATGATTTTTCTACAAATTCTGGAATGTTCGTTGCTTAACAGGATTTCTTTATAAAGATTGAAAAAGATTGGATTGTGCAGACCAGCTAACATGGCATTTAAAACGGTATAAATGCTTGTGATCACTGCAAGGAATGCCCTTACACATGTGCATTCAATATATTCACACAAATTTAAATCTTGTATTACACGGTAGTTATATGAACCTCTTCAGACAATTTCTGATAGGCTTGTCGTGTTGAGCTCACAACCGTTGAATACCTACAGCAAGAAAAATATCCCATGTTAAATCTGCAGTCACACCAGGTGTTGTCTTTCTTCAGTACAACGTTATCAAATTTGTCACAAATGAAATGAAATGAAAGTTTTAATGATATTCACGAAAACAAAAATCAACTGCACTGTCTATCCAGACATCAGAATGCACGTTTGATCTGTTTATTAATTATTGAAAGCACGTTGTATTTTGATTTACGTCATATTCTGATTTTTAATCAATTACTAAATTATGAATACGATCAAATGTACATCCTGATATCTAAATAGATGTGACTACAATGAATAGACTAGAAACCCTATTTTTGACTGGGTTCTTAATTTATGAATCTGGGTGGGTGAAAGCCTTTTTGAGAAGAAAGATTGCAGTATAAAGAATATCGTACAAATGCTTATGATCACTGATACAAAGGAAAGAACAAACTCTGTACCTAGGAACCTTTGTTTCTGTTAGAATATGTTGTTGTTCACCTCCCTTGCCGTTCACTTCCTTTTCAATAGTTTGTTTGTAATGACTGTATCATCCTCTTTATGAGAGTTTGGACCTGTTTAGCGTGGACCCAGGGAATGAATGCCCTTAGATACATGCATTCATATATTCACATATATTTAAATATATTTTTTAGGTCATTCAATGATCCCTTAAAGTGTTCTCGACATCATGCATTGATATGAAGTGCTATGAATAGTGAACTCGGTGACTGATATTAAATGATAAATCTTCACAAATCCAAGGTATCTATAAGTTTTGAAAAGCATAAGGCGACTACTATACAGAATGGCAAGATCAACTATACAATCTTTTAATTTGTATTCATAGAAATTTCAAGTAGCATGGTCAATTATAGTACTTAATTATATCATTTTCAGTATATGTCAAGACTGTATAAGGCAATCAATTATAGGTTTTGAAAAGCATAAGGCGACTACCATACACATGCCAAGATCAACTATACAATCTTTTAATTTCTATTCATAGAATTTCACATGAATAACAACAAAGTAGCATGGTCAATTATAGTAATTAATTATATCATTTTCAATATATGTCAAGATTGTATAAGGCGACCAATTATAGGTTTTGAAAAGTATAAGGTGACTACCATACAAAATGCCAAGATCAACTATACAATCTTTTAATTTGTATTCATAGAAATTTGACATGAATAGCAACAAATTAGCATGGTCAATTATAGTACTTAATTAAATATCATTTTCATTACATTACATTTGTGCCAACAAATGTGGTAAGAGGAAATATATAATTGTGATTATAGTACTTCCTTTAATTGTTACAAATAGTCATGTAGATGTCCATTACAAAATATATATAGTATAAGAACTTTCCTACACTATTATAAATGCATTCCTTCATTTACAATTTAGATGCACATCATGTAATGCCCTTGAATAACTTGTAGGCTTTACTAGAGTATAAAATTAGCTCAATGACCAACTTTTTGAATGTATAACTCATTGGTAGATGTAGATCCATCATTTTCGTACCTATCTTGCTCAAGGATTCCTCGAGATGATATCATCATACTCTATTTACAACCATAAACACATCAAGTTAAAATACCATGGGAAGCGTAGAGGAACATCATTAAAACTTGCAAAATACATTTTCATTAATCACACCTATGGATCTAGAGTGATATGGTCTAGAGAAATCCACAAAAAAAATTGTAGGTGCTACTCTAAGATGGTGTATAAACATTAGGTTATCATGTGAAAAATACTAGGAAATGAGTTAAAATACCATGGGAAGCATAGAGGAACATCATTAAAACTTGCAAAATACATTTTCATTAATCACACCTATGGATCTAGAGTGATATGGTCTAGAGAAATCCACAAAATTTGTTGTAGGTGATACTATAAGATGGTGTATAAACATTAGGTTATGAAACCCTAGCCACAACATTAAATTAGGGCATTAGTTGTGTTATTCCTTAAATTCCCATTAAATTTGCACCCTTTTGAATTAAAAAAATGGTGCTTGTGTGCTTAGAAATCACTTTTGCTAGTTGTAGGGCCTTAAGGGCTTCATTTGTGGAATTTTGGGCTATCCATGGGATAGATGGGAGTTACTATGAAAAAATTTAGGAGTTCAAAGCATACCTCCTAGTAGGTACTCAAAGAAGGAGAATTTTGGAAAGCCGGTAGAATAAAATAAAATTAGATTTCAAACAGATGTTATGATGGGAAGGAAAGGTCTAAAAGGCCAACAAATAAAAATGAAAAGTGGGACAAAGGTGAGGGTCAAGGAAAAGGTATAATGGGAAGGAAACCTCATAATTTTATAAGTTTTGCAACTTACCACCCTTAGGAAAAAGACCAAAAAACACCAATTTTTTAAAAAAATTGGACTTCCTACAACTTTTGACACACAAGGACCCACTCAGGATCTCTTAAATTGGTTATCAATAATGCGAAAAATAAGGTCAAGGTATACAAAGAGTGAAGGGACTGAAGCAAAAGTTTGCATTGCAAGATTGAGTCCAATAAGAACAATGTACATAATTATATATATTCAAGGAAAGTGCTAGAAGTAAAATAAAAAAATTGATTAGTTAATATTAGTTAATATTTTATTGGATTATGTGTTGTAAATTTCATCGATCTAATGATTATGTATTTATATCAATATACTTTAAGGAAATAAGTGAAATACAATAATGCATTGCTTTCTTTATGTGTTCTCTATCCATTCTTAGGTAGGAAACTTTTTAAATAGTTAATAAAGTGAGTCGATAGTGGTAGTTTCCTAAATGATATTGCTAGAGAAAATAAGACACAATTGAATTTTTCTAATAAGCCTATTAAAATAGGACCATTAGTTCAATGGAAGAGCATTCCAACAAGTAAATAGTAGATCTTGGGTCATAGAGAAGTTCACTAATTGTATGAATAAAAAGAGAATACATTAAGCAAGAGATCTCAATAAAAAAATTAGACCTAAAAAAGTAGGATGGGTGAGTAACCACCCATACACTAGTGACATCTAACAAAACATTATTAGATTTAGTAATCATGTCCATTAATTGAGTATTCTAATTTCTAACAAGATCATATCATTTGTATTTAATTATAAAGAAATAAAGCCACCCTACACAAATATAAAAGTACAAATAAACACAACCAAGCAATAAGAAATAGATTTCTCTAATAAAGAGCTCAAAAAATCTACCTAATTAGATATGAAGTATGTATAAAATAAAAATAATGTAGAATTTGATGTTAGAGGAGACTAAAAGGAATATGATAGACACTTGTTACCAAATTTTAAATATAAATATAGGGGTAAGTGCACCAAGATGGTTCCCAAAAAAGGGGCTTAAGTGGCCACTTTTTTTCTGAAATCAGGAAATACTGACCTTGGACGTGCAATTGAGGATAGCTACACTCAAAAATTTTAGATGGAACAAGATAAGGACCACAGTGCTCCGAGTCTACTTTCTAAACTACTAATTTATTTTGAAAATGGTTGAGATTAAGGGGTTCAAAAGAGGGACACACACAAATTGTTGTTGTTTCTGTCGGAAAAACATAACATAGCAACTCTTGTGTGACCCGAGCACGGTGGAATTTTTTGTAGTATTTTTAAAATCGCTCCGATCATAAGTTAGATAATAGTATGTAGTAAGGACTAGATTTTTTCTGATAATTTTTTAATGAATATTTGATTTTTTATTCATTTTCTAAGTGGGCACTTCCTAAAAAGCAGAATTTTGGCCGTGCTCCCCCTAATTTTTTTTTAAAGTAATAGATTTTTATTTTTTTATTTTTTTTTAATTTTTGGAATGGAGTCTAGTTTCTAAAAATGTAATTTATTTCAAGTTTTGATGAACGGTTAAACTAATTTATAGCGAAAAAATACCAAACACTGCTTTTTGAAGAAAAACGGACATACAAA
>VDFB02116762.1:0-31647 GCA_007258455.2 Sequoia sempervirens | reverse complement strand
TTTTGCCACTTAAGGGCCTATTTTTTCCATGATGACCTTCACATACCTGTGTCTCGATTTGTGCAAAGTGAATTTCCTCCAATTAGGTAGTAGGTGAAATTAAAATTTTCACAATTTCTAATGTTTTAAAAGGCAATATTTAAAATATTTTGAGTATTTTAAATGTAATAAAAATGGAAAAGTGCACATGAATTGAAGGAAATTAGGGCATATTTTAATATTTGATTTTTTATAAATTTTAAACTTTATAATCTTTTTTGCCCGTGAGCTTGTGGTATGGTACTGCTGCCATCAACAAGTCTGGCAAGGGAGCTTGTGGGAGGAGTTAGGGTATTCTAAAATGCTTTATTAAATATTAGACATTGCAAAAAATAAAAACATTAATCATTCTTGCCCGCCAGCCGGCAACAACTCTTGCTACTGTCAAAGGAAGCTCACGAGGAAGTGGGGATTGGTGAGAAAGCTTGGAGGGATTATAATGTTTAATAATAATGACTTCGTTGCTGCTTTTGAAGGCGGATAAATATATTAAAAACTTGATAATGTTTAAGAATTATAAAATGCTTTCCCCGCCAGCCCGCGACAATGGGTTGTAGAAGCTAGCGGGGAAGCGAGGAAAGGATGAGGGGAGGCTGTCGGTGAAAATAAAATGTTTAAAAACATTTTATTAAGCATTTTATTGACTTTGCAATACATGTTTCACTGTGAAGAGGTGATTTTGAGATTGTGGGATGAGCAGAAAATATTCAATCACGTTTTTTGGCTAGGGGCTGATTTTTAAATGCATGTATAGGTTGGAAATTATTATTTAAACCTCTAGAAAGCTGCTTCAACCATTTATATTTCCTGGGAAGCAATTTTTGCAATATTTTATGCACTCTTTGGTTGCTAGTATGGTCAAAATTGCCCAACATCTCATTCTCACGACCTGCAAGTTTTTATGTGTCCTTTGAGTTGGTTACTTTTGTTTTATCTTGCAAAATATTTCAAAATGGCTAAAATGAGAAGCATTCATGTAGGAGTGTTTTTTCCAACATTGTGGGACCTTTTACAGGTTGAAATTGGAGCTCCTCACCTTCCAAACCTTGCTTTGAGTTTTTCTTGTGCCATGGGAGCAAAGTAAAAAAAAGTTATGATCACTTTTCAAGCATCTAAAATGCTAAAAATGCTTAAGGTAAAATAAGTTACTATGGGAGTGAGATGGTTGCAGATAGAAAGAATGCAAAAGAAAGTGGGCTATAGACCAAATGTTTGACAAAATGTCAAACTAAATGCAAATTCAATTGAAGTCCCCATATAGTTAAAATGTGTGATTTAAATCTTGTTTCAAATGCCAGTGGTGAAATATATGCATATTGGGAAAGTGATTTTACTTGTAGAAAGAAAAAGGCACATGGGTATGTGGATTTTTACCCAGGAGTGATATTTTTCACTTGTAGGTGAAAATGGAGCCAGTAAATGACATTTTACGGGTAGGGTAAAAAGATACACAAGATTTGCAAATGAAGACAAAGATGAGGGAAAATGGAGAGTAAAGAGGCATTTTCTAAATGCCATTATGTTGTAGGATCAAGGGAGCTAAAAATGCCATGTATCAACTGTGGATTAATCTTAGGGCTTCTATCTTCTCTTCTCTTTTCTTTTAATATGTAATTTATGGTTTCACTTGAGGGGTTCCAGTTTCTTCAGGTTGAGAAGATATTGTAATTTTTGTAGAGGGATATCTCTAGGTTAGGAGTTCTTTAAATTTCAGAGTTCCAATGGTGTAATTCATTTATGTTAATGGAAACCAAATCAGTTTGCAAATCATGCACAATGTCATACTATAATGTCTCCATAATGTATGCATTATATTTTTAATCAAAGTAATCAAGGATTATAATGGTTTTTGTTGCACATTTTTTGAAATAAATGTTTTGATTGATGGATTTTGTTCAAAGAATAGATTAAATGTGCTTTCAATCAAATGTTGAATATGTTGCGTTGCATTCAGGATCTATAAGAATGTTGTTGATACAGTCCTTAAGAGACCTCATTATTGTAACCAGTAATGGCCTAATGGTCACTGGTTTTGTGTTTGGGCTATCACTAGATGGTTATTTTATTTTGACTCTATTATGGAAAAGGCACTGGTCTAGTGTTTTCTTTTGTGCAAACCTTGGAAGGAATCACCATTTAAAATCTCAATGAATCTTTTCCATTTTCATTTCTAATTTATTAGTTTTTTTGTATCTTCATGGAGATCAAAGAACATAGGGGTTATTATTGAGAATGATTATCTTGTAACTTCTTTGTTTATTTTATTTGAAGATGTCTCTTAATTTATCTATTCTTAGTGTTGATTGATGGTGCAAAGGGATTATGTCAGAGGGTATATGCAGGATCATCATGGAAAAACAGGCCCTTAAGTGGCAAAAAAATTAGAAAAATTAGAGTTAGGCAACTTGACATAAAAATTTGAATAAGTTATCTATATTATTTCAAAAATATTTAAGAATAGAATCTGTAGCAAATTGAATGTAGTTTCTAAACTACTAGGTTTGTTTAAAAAAAAAATCTATTTTAGTGAAAATTTGAAATTTCAATGTAGTGGTACTTAAATTTCAAGGAAAAAATAAGAAGTGGGTGTGTCTTCTAACCACCTAACTACAATAAAATAATAATATTTTTTTTATAATATTTTAGATGTAAGTAGAGGACTCATGCCAGATGTGATGCATATTTTTTGTAATTTTTTCAAGTAAATAATTAATTATGAATTTTTATTACAAATTTTTTAAAAATATATAAACTCATACCACCTTAACATGGTCAAAACTTCATGAAATTCAATTTTTTCTTTTTAATCCTATAGTATGTGAAGCATAGAATGTGACACATGTTTGGATTCAAAAATGTGATACCATTTGAAAGCTATAGATATTTTTCAATTAGCCTATCAATCGGGGACTTTAGTAAAGTAATTTGAATAGAAAATGAATAATAATTACTTATTAAATTCAAAGTAAAGAATAATTTATATCAGTGGAAAGCTGAGAATATCCTTTAAAAACACTTCTTGTTTCATCAATTTTAGGTAAAAAAATTCGTTAGCCACATACCCATCATATTACCACTTTTTGGCCCATCATGATCCTGCACATACCCCCAAAATGTTTAATGAAATGTATAACATCCTTTATACATTTATCTAAGAACCATCCACATGTTAGAAATTTGCAATGTGCTGTTTAGTGCAAGTTTCGTTAAGTGATAATTTTTTAGGTGTTTTGGGTCATTTTAGTGTAATAAGGCCATGATAAGGCCATTCATAGGGTTTTGTGGTTATTTGAATCATTTTGGGAAACAAAGGTAAAAGATGCAAATCATGTCGAAAAGTTGTCAAGGATGGAAAAATGGCATTTTTCTTGTTTGGAGTCATGTTATTAGGTTTAATAAGGTCTAATAAAACCACTTCTAAGTTTTTAGGTGGATAGAAGAGTCAATTTGCAAAATATTGCAAAAGTGTGCAAAAACAATGTAAAAGTTGTTAAGCAAAAGTTGCAAGATTGCAAGTTTGAAGGTACTTTATTCAAAAGTTAGTCATGGTCACCTTATTCAAAAGTTAGTTGTAACTGATGATGGAGGTTGTAAAAAAATTTAAAATGCTTGTAAACTTTGAATAGGAGGTTGAAGACGTTGATCATGGAGAAAAAGCAATAAAATTCATTGTTTTTCTTACAAAATACTGTGCTTTTTAGAAATTATGATGTTTCTTTGAATTGTATGGTTACATACAGGGTGATCTTGGTCTCTTATGGATTGAATCTAGTGGGCAGCAGGCCTAAAATCATTTTAGACTTGGTTTGGTTGGATTTCAATTGAATTTGTTCATTTTAGAAGCAAATTCTGAGGACCGGTCTATATACCCTATTTTAAGGGTTTTGAGTGTATTAAAATGACATTTTAGCCATTCCACCCCCTGTTTTCTTTTGTGGCTTGGTGGAATGGCATAATAGAGGGTAGGAAACATGTATGCAAGGTTTCAAGGGTAGGGGAGGTCTGAATGGTGGTTTTGGATGATGCCCTATATGGCATTCTTGTGTGTTTTGGAGTGAAAAAGAGAGGTTATAGAGGGGAAAAGTGAGAAATCCTTGAGGGAAATTTTTTTTTTTGTTCTTTTAAGTTTTTGCAGGTCTTTTTGGAGGTTTTGAGTGGATTGGGCTAGTCTAGTGGGGTCTATAAGTGGGTTTTTCAATAAACCCTTGCCTAAATTGTGAAAAAGAGGGTTTCATGGAATGGGGTCTTGGGAAGCGAGTTTCTGAAGATAAGTTGGGTAATTAGAGGTTTTGTTTCCTGTTGAGTGCTTCCCCATTGAGCTTTGGGGTTTTTGAGTTGTTTCAAAGGTGGTTGCTTTGCTAATATTGCTTAATTGGCCTTGTGGATAGTGTAGTTTGCTTGATTTGAGAATGTTGGCCAAAAGAAGTCTTATGAAATTTTGATGTATGTTAAAGAATGATTAAATGGGTGCCTAAAATAGTTATTGGTTGTAGAGGTTGTTAAGAAATTTTGAGAGTTAAGGTGGATAAAATAGGTCTTTACACCTACAAGGAAGATCAAGGATGATTTGGTGAAGGACTAGCAATACAAGGTCGAAAGGTTCAGAAAAGTGATTGATTTGGTTTCATGTGTGATTGGAAGCAAGTTTCCTCTCCCTGTTTGACATCAATTGGTATCAAATCCTAGGAAATAGGTCTCTTGAGTGGGAAGGTTGAAAGTTTGTGTGCAAGGAAAAGGTGGAATTGGAGGAGTCAAAATGTTGTGTAAAGGAAGCATTGTTGTTAGAAAGATTGATCAGCATGCTAGAGAATTAGAAGTCTTGAAGAAGGAAATTGTTGCATTGAAGTTTAATGTTGGAGTCTCCATGGATGAGAGTGATTCTGAAGAGGAAGAGACTTCTAGTGAAGAGGAAGAGTTTGATCTAGAGGATGTGAGGATGCTAAAGCTTTTGAAGGCTGTGAGAGGTGATGGACATAGCAAAATAGATTTTCCTATATATGGGGGTAAACTAGATGGTGAAGAGCTCTTAGACTAGATAGGAGCCATGGAGAATTACTTTGAAAGTGAAGAAGTAGATGAAGATCACAAGGTGAAAATTGAAAGGACATGCTTTGTTGTGGTGGAGCTTTGTGCAAGATGAAAGGCAGAAAAAGGGGAAGACCAAGATTACTTCTTCAGAGAGGATGAAGAAAAAAAACAAAGGTAAGTTCCTTCCTAGTGATTACAATGTTCAATTGATTAAAAAACTTCAAAATATTAAGCAACAGGACTTAGATGTGCAAGCATAGACCGAGGAGTTCTATAGGTTAAGTATAAGGACAAAACATGAGGAAGAAAAAGTAGCAAGGTATCTTAATGGTCTAAGGTATAATATTCAAGATGATATAAGTTTTATGACACCAAAAATAGTTGAAGATTTTTTTCAAATGGCTATAAGGGCAGAAGAAAAGGTGAATAGGAGACAAGAAAAGATAAGAGTTAGAGGCAGTATTTCTAGAGGTAGGGGAACTTTTTCTACTCCAAGACAGTCTAATCAAGACTAAGAAGATGTTGGTAAAGGTAAAGAACAAGTGGTTGAATCTAGAGGTGGATGGAGAGGTGAAAGAACAAGCTTTAGGGGAAGGTATGTAGATAAGGGAAGAGGTTCTAATATGTTTTTAGGAAGGTGTTACAACTGTGGTGAGTTTGGTCATCCATCCTTTAAGGTTCTTTCAAGTGGGGTTGAAAGAAGAGGTGAAAAGAGGGTCCAAATTGAGCAAGAAGATGAAGAAGAAAGTGTCAATTCTCCAAGTCATGTTGTTGTACCTGAATTTGGTGAAGCTTTGATGCTGAGAAGACAACTCTTGAAGGCCTCCAAGGAGAAGGAACCAATAAAAAGGAGATATCTATTCAAGACCACATGCAAGAGCAAAGGTAAAGTATGCAAGGTGGTAATAGAGTCATGTTCCATTGATAATATAGTATCAAGTGAAATGGTAGATAAGTTAAATTTGGTGAAGGTTTCTCATGAAACACTCTATAAGGTGTCATGGTTAAATGATGATCAGTCACTTCTAGTTAATGAGCAGGCTTTAATTGAGTTTTAGATTGGAGGGTACAAATATAGGGTACTTTGTGATGTTCTACCAATGGAATGTTGCCATTTGTTGCTTGGAAGGCTATGGAAATTTGATAGACATGACATGTATGATGGAAGGGATAATACATATTCGATTGAGCATGATGGGAAGACATTTACTTTGCTTCCATTGCAAGAAGAAGTTAAGGAGCAGATCAAGACAACCAAGGTGGTTATGATGGGCAAGAAATATTTTTTTCAAGTTGAAGGTGAAAGGGAGATGAAGGTTATATCCACCCCTAGGATGGAAGAAGCCATGACAGTGAGCTTGTAGAATGGTGCCATGTTGAAGAGAAAGGATGGTGAGTTGCTGATGAAATCTAATCATGGAAAGGTCAAGGGTGAATTTGTGTTGAAGGCTCAAGATGGGTTTATGAAGCATGATAGGATTATGGTGGGGAAAATACCTTGTCCATTGAATGCAAAAGAGGGTAGAGGATAGTTCAGTTGTGTTGCTTTAGAGGCTAATGGACTTGATGGAATAGGGGTTAAAAGGACAGAGAACTTGATGGATGAGGTAAAAGGTAAAAGTACAGGGAGTAGGGATTCTTGGCAAGGGAAAGTGAATGAGCCTAAGTATGCAATAAGAATGAGGGAGAGGACAATCAGAGGTCAGGTTCTAGAGACCAAGGCAAGTGTAACATCAACTAATGACAAGGGAAAGATGAAGAGATAGTTAATAGGGCAAGTTGCAAAGAAGAAGCAAATACTAGGAAGTAAGGAGTCCATCAATGTAGTGAACAAAGCAAGGTTGTAGTACCTGATCCCCTGGAGGAGATTTCTAGACCAAGGTTTATTTCAAGGACAAAGAGATGTTGTGAAAGAGCAAGGTTCAAGGAAGTATAGTCCTCATGGGACATGAGTTTTTTTTTAGGCGGGTTGTATGGTGAGGAGCACCAAGTCATTTTGGGTAATTTGGGTTAAGTGTTACATTCTTAGTTGTTTTGGGTCATTTCAGTGTAATAAGGCCATGATAAGGCCATTCATAGGGTTTTGTGGTTATTTGAGTCATTTTGGGCAACAAAGGTAAAAGTTGCAAATCATGTCAAAAAGTTGTCAAGGAGGGAAAAATGGAATTTTTCTTGTTTGGAGTCATGTTCTTAGGTTGAATAAGGTCTAATAAGACCACTTCTAAGGTTTCGGTGGATAGAAGAGTCAATTTGCAAAATATTGCAAAAAGTGCAAAAATAATGTAAAAGTTGTTAAGCAAAAGTTGCAAGATTGCAAGTTTGAGGGTAATCAACGGTCACCTTATTCAAAATTTAGTTGTAATTGATGATGGGGGTTGGAATTTTTTTAAAAAATATTGTAAACTTGGAACATGAGGTTGGAGAAGTTGATCATGGAGAAAAATCAATAAAATTCATTGTTTTTCTTGCAAAATACTATGTTTTTTTAGAAATTTTGATAATTCTTTGAACTGTACAGTTCTGTATAGGGTTATCTTGCTCTCTTATGGATTGAATCTAGTTGGCATAAGACCTAACATCATTTTAGACTTATTTTGGTTGGATTTCAATTGAATTTGTGCATTTTAGAAGCAAATTTCTGAGGACCGGTTTGTATACCCTATTTTAAGGGTTTTGAGTGTATTAAAATGACATTTTAGCTATTGCACCCACTGTTTTCTTCTATGGATTGATGGAATGGCATAATAAAGGGTAGGAAACATTTATGCAAGGTTTCAAGGGTAGGGGAGGTCTGAATGGTGGTTTTGGATGATGCCCTAGATGGCATTCTTGTGTATTTTGGAGTGAAAAAGAGAGGTGAGAGAGGGGAAAAGTGAGAAATCCTTGAGGGCAGCAACTTTTTATGTTATTTTAAGTTTGTGCAGGCTTGTTTGGAGGTGTTGAGTGCATTGGGCTGGTCTGGTGGGGTTTGTAAGTGGGTTTTTCAATAAACCCTTGCTTAAATTGTGAAAAAAGAGGGTTTCATGGAATGGGGTCTTGGGAAGCAAGTTTCTAAAGATAAGTTGGGTAATTAGAGGTTTTGTTACCTAATGAGTGCTACCTCATTGAGCTTCGGGGTTTGTGAGTTGTTTCAAAGGTGGTTGCTTTGCTAATTTTTCCTAATTGGCCTTGTGGATAGCGTAGTTTGCTCGATTTGAGAGGGTTGGTCAAAAGAAGTCTTATGAAATTTTGATGTATGTTAAAGAATGCTTAAATAGGTGACTAAAATGGTTATTGGTTGTAGAGTTTGTGAAGAAATTATAAGAGTAAGGTGGAGAAAATAGGTCTGCAGACCTACAAGGAAGATTTGATGATTTGGTGAAGGACTAACAATACAAGGTTGTAAGGTTCAGAAAAGTGATTGATTTGGTTTCATTTGTGATTGGAAGCAAGTTTCCTCTCCCTGTTTGACATCAGGTTGCAATAAAAAACACCAACATGACTCATTTTCCACCCTTGGTGAAGGGGTCCCACCTAAGGGGACTCATTCGCCCAAGGTGGCGAATGAGTCCCACCTTAGCTTTTTGAGGTGGGTTTTTGTGACTTTCAGTGTTTTAATTGATTTTGTCAGGTTTTTAGGAGAAATAAGCCTCGAGATCCAAAATAATGGGTCTTAGGGGCCTAATAATGATTATTTTAAAGGGTAATTAATGCAAGGGTGCCAAAGTAGGTCCAAATTAAGTGTGAAATTGCACCACTTTCAAGAGCATAGAATTTTCTACACTACACAAAGAATAATAGTAAGCAATAACATAGACAAGGAAGTGAGTAGTTTGAAAAAATTCCTCAAAGAAATGTTGTCTCATGGTGATGGAATTCCATTCCATCACAATGAGATCATATTTCTTTGAGGCATTTTTTCAAACAACTCTCTTCCTTTTCTATGCTACCACATTTTCCATACATGTCTACCAAAGCATTTTATCAAATTACTTGAACTCCATTGCTACTATGGCTAAAAGCCTAAAAAAGATGCTTTCCAACAAACTATGGATACTTGGAAAACATCTATCAAATCATAATAGTAAGCAATAGCGTAGATAAGGCAGTGAGTAGTTTGAAAAAATGCCTCGAAGAAATGCAGTCTCATGGTGATGGAATGCCATTCCATGACCATGATACCACATTTCTTTGAGGCTTTTTTTTCAAATAACTACCACCTTTTCTATGCTACCACATTTCCCATACATTTCTACCAAATAATTTTATCAAACTACTCCTCCCTTGCTATTATGGATAAAATCCTAAAATAGGTGCTTTCCAACAAGCTATGGATGCTTTGAAAAAATCTATCAAAGTATAATAGTAAGCAATAGCATAGACAAGGTAGTGAGTAGTTTGAAAAAATTCTTCGAAAAAATGTGGTCTCATGGTGATGGAATGTGATTCCATCACCATGATACCACATTTCTTTGAGCCATTTTTTAAACAACACACTGCCTAAAGAATAGAAACCAAGCCTTTAGCCAAAATTCCCATCCAAATTATTTTCAAGGTCCTCATCCTCATTCTCAATTTACCAATCCATGGAACCTTCCACCTTTTATTCCACTTGTTCATATCCCCACCCCTCCCCCTTCATGTCATGATCACCCTCCATCTCATAACCAATATCACACTATACCATCCACCCCATCCTAGCATAATACAATAGAGAAGGCAATGGACTGTTTGAAAAAATTCCTCAAAGAAATGCAGTGTCATGGTGATGGAATGCCATGATAGATTTTTCTGTAATGGCATTCAATCACCATGAGACTTCATTTCTTTGAGGCATTTTTCAAATAGTTTACTGCCTTCTTTATGCTACCACAGTTTTCATACATGTGTACTAAAGCATTTTATCAAATGGTTCATCGCCTTGCTGCTATGGATAAAATCCTAAAATAGGTGCTTTCGAACAAGCTATGGATAGGGAAAATAGTAAGCATGATAGTCAGAAATATATAGTTCAATAAGTAATCAAAATTTTGTTCAATTTATCATACATTGTAAGTCATGACGTGCATCACTATTGTAGTTTTCTATGATTGAATAATTTGTTATTTTATTTTCAGATGTTGGAAGTGGATACACCTCCACATGTTCATAGGGCAATAGAGCTTGGTGTTTCTTCTGCTATAGAGTCCTCGATGCCTCTCACAGAGGTATGAGGTAGATTACTAAATTTCAATTTACATTCGTTGTTATAGTTGTTATTTAGTGAAAATTAAAACCATTATTGATTTGTAGTTTAATAAATCCCTTTGGATGGTTTCTATAGGGCTTCAACATGCGACCACATGGGCATGTGAATATTTCCCTCGAGAGTGATCGTCTAGTGGTGATAAGTGATTATTTTGTTAAATATATCATTTTCTACAATGTAACTTCTATATATTAATGTCTTTACTTGTTATTGTAATAGATAAAGCTTGATCAGGAACTAAACCCTAGGCAGAGCACTAGGAGTGCTCCTCGACCTCAGAATAAGCGTGACAAACTTATTGACATCCGACTAACAAGCAAAAGGAAAGAGTTTATTTTGAGAGCATGGAGTGCAATGAATTTTGATTCTAGAGCCCTTTTTTGTATGCATATATGACATTTTTGTACATTTTTTTATTGCATATATTTGACATTGTATGCTTATATGGCATTCTCATAAACCTATATGGATATTTTGTATATATTTTATACTTATATCAACATATATTGATGTATGCCTACATGGCTATTTGGTTAATACAAATATTTCTTATTGATGGTGTCCATATTTGCATTATAAATCCATGTTTCAATAGATATGAGTTATGTGTATTCAAGTGTATGCTTTACAATTTAAGTGTATACTTTGTGACTTATGTGTGGGTGATGCCACAATAGTGGTTTACAATTTTTGGCCAAACTGGACACTGAAATAATTTTTTCTAACTAAATCTTCACTTTCGGGCACCTATAGCGGCTAAACCATGAGGAATTTAAAGATGATGCGAACTAGAGTTTCATGACATTTTGTTTGTAGAATCTAAATATTTAAAAAAAAAAATTGGAATCAGATTGCACCTCTTTTTCCATCTCCCTCGGAAACTATTTTTTTTTCAAAAAACAACATTTTTAAGCAGTGAAGCTCACCATATAACACATAATTTTATTCTAATTCTTTCAAATTTAGATTTGTAACTCTGATATCTAGTGCTTCCACTTGGTTAGATAGTGTTTTATTGTATATTTTTTCCGTAATCAAGTTTCGAAGTCAAACCAATTACAATTCAGACATAGGTGTACTATATAACACGTAACTTTTTTTGTATGTATCAAAATTCAATTTTATTTTTTTGTTGGATCAAGGACTTCAATATCTGGTGCACTCATATTTTTCAACTATTTTTCCACATGTGCAGAACAAAGAGCTTCATTTTTGGTGAAAAACCTATGTTTAATAAAACTAAAAAAACAAATAGATAATAAAACCAAAACATATTAAAATTATAGTCGTTGGATAGTTTTTTCTGAGGACTACCTAATTCCAGTTGGGTTCATGAAGTCTCCTCTATTTTCATCCTCAACCCAAGCTTAAAAGGGGAAAATTTCTATTTTTTTGGTGGCAGAGAATACGAATTAGGGAAAAGGGTGGTTCGCTTGAACCAATGGGGGGTTCAAGTGAACCCCCTTTCAAAAGGGGTTTACATTTGTTTTTTTTGGAGGGATGCATTAAATGGGTTCGCTCAAACCTAGGTTCGAGAAAACCCTCTTTTTGTTCGTTCGAACCAATGAGTTTGTTCGAACCCCAAGAATGAATTTTTTTGGCATGGGGTCATTTTTTGCAAGTTTTCCTTCCTCATTTGAATTGTAAACCAATTTTGTGGGTTTACCTATGTATTCCAATGTATACTTTGTGACTTATGTGTTTTCATGTGTATACCTTGTATTCATGCATATACTTTGTATTAATTTGTGTATTCTACATATTCATGTGTATACTTCAAGGATTACATGTATTTGAGTACTTGTGCTTCACGTATTCACATATATACTTGAATTATTCACATGTATACTTATTAATCGGTTATCCCTAGCATTCCTCATTAATGTCATTCATGGTTTGTCTTGAATATTTACTAATTGATGCTAAAAAACTTTATTAATTGATGCTAAACAACTTCAATATTTCTAGGAATACTAGTAGAGTTACAAATTGCACAAAATGAAAAGAAAAGATTAAATTGTAAATAAATGCACTAATTATTAACTTGATAATTGCTTAATAATGAGTATAATATATATATCAAGAGATGAGCCTTCTAGGATGGCAACTACCAACTAGAAAATAGGCATGCAAATCTATGCAAGATTGCACAATTAAGAAATCATTATCCTAAAAATATAACAACTAGAAGAATTATCTAAAGTAATATTTTAGGAAGAATACTCTACACTAACATTTTCATAATCAATGGCTTGTTTCCATGCTTTCTCTCGAACTATCAACCAAACATTGTCAAGAAACCACTTTGATATATTTCTATGTCCATCGGTGATGTATAGTAGGGAGGAAAATCCTTCAAACAATCACAATTTGACCAAACTAAAACTATTATTGCTTGTTCATCCATTTTTGACTCACCATTCCCTTCATAAAGCATTTGGCTCTATAAAGCTACAAAACACCCAAACTTGCAATCAGGGTTCCAAAATCTTCTTAATCCCTCAAAACACTTTGAACATCATATTGGAAGATTCAAGCCAAAAAAATTCTTCTATAAGTCTGATCTCTCACTTTTCCAAATGCTCACTCACAAGAGGCTTGTTTTCTTGTAGTATTCCAAATGACAAAAAATGGGTACAACTTTCCAAACAATTTGAATCTCCAAAAAAAGAAAATAGTTTCAAGAACCCATTAAGGCCTTCTTAAACATATCTAGAAACCAAATAGACTTACTTTGAAAAGTATCCTCCTAAATTTGATTGTCCTGCAACAACAAAGCCTAATTAGGCCTATTTCCCAAAGAAACACCAACCCAATCACTCTCTCAGCCTCAAATATCCCTTGAAGGACCTTCACTAGATTAAAAAACCTCTGAATCACCAATTTTCATTAGGGGAAACAATCATAAATTCACCAAAACACCAAACCCTTATTTAGGCCATTTCAAGCTTAAAACAAGGAGGGTTTATTGAACCTTTATTCTCCAATCATTATTTCATCTTACCAACACCTCAGAAACTTCACATATGACCTGAAAAAGATATACCAATCATTACATGACCAATTCCATAAGTTTTTGTACAAACCCTACATCCAAAGCATCAGTTTTCACCAAAGTCATGAAGAATTGCAACTAGGGCATCACTCCAATTTTCACAATTCTCCTTCCCTTCTCATGCCAACTACATTAAAAAAAAACCTACTCCTAATTTTCCCATTCCACCAAGTTATAGAATGATTCACTAGGTGGAATGGCCTATCTCCATTTTTCACTCTCAAAGCCACAAATTCTGAGTTTACAAACTGCCTACAGAAAAATGGCAATATAACCTTTATTTCTTTATGAAAACAAAATCACACAAAATCCAAAATTCTCCTAACACCTATATCTATCCAATTCAAATCATCTTTGATCAATTTCCTTTAGTACGGGTCCATATAGACCCTTGTAGTAGCAGTTTACCAGGAAAACACAAAAATTTCAAGAAAAAACAGGGAACTTTATTGTTTAATCTTAAAAAACCAACTCTCCAACCTTTTCCTCGAGGTTTAAAAGCTTTTTAAATTTTTCCCGACACCTACTAATGGTTGCAACTTCCTTTTGAATGCCCTGACTGTTGGGCTTCCAAATATGACAAAAAGTGTAATGTTGCAAAGAAATTTTTTTACAATATTTGCAAAATGAGACAACATTTCCTAAAACCAACTCAACATACACTCAATACATTTCCAATGGTCTATTATGACCTTATTTGCATAATAAAAGACTCTAGACACCAAAAACTTAACCACAAGACCTTATTTACAAAAACTAACATGATGCCCCTACACCATACACCCAGCTAGAAAAAGATCTCAAATCCCTTGAGGACTATATTGCAGCTTGTCCACACTTGATCACTTCATCTCCTTGATCTTAAAATGCTACTTCATCTAGTAAGTCTTTCCATTGAGTCAAGTATTGAAGACTTGAATCATGCTTTGCACCCTTGAGCTATTTACCACCTTGAAACTGCTCCATCTTTACAAACTGACTTGTTATATGTTCTCTAGCCTTCTTTTCATTTGGAAACAATGTGAAACCTACCTTCAAACCTATAAGCATAATTTTTCCATCTATATTTTGATTTTTCTTTTTCTTAATAACTCTTGAAACACCTTTGAACTCACCCCTTTGTCCTTGACATTCAACTTTATTCAATTCACCTTTTTCCTTCATTTCTCCTTTTAGATTCTCTACCCCAAGTACCTCTATACCATCAGATTTATAAACCTCTATCTTGACAAAAGTTGACTGTCCACTAACCTCTTTTCCAACCACTAAACAAAGCATTGTTCCTATCATGATTACATCATGCTTCTCTAACCCATCTTGAGTCTTCACAAGTAATTCATCCTTGACGTTCTCTTTCTTTGTTTTTGACATCAACACATCATCTTCTCTTCCATTTGTTGTCCTAACATCTTCAAGCCTTGAAGTGGTTGCACACTCTTCATTTTTGTCTTCCTATAGCTTCACAAACTCTTTCTTTCCTAACATAATCACCTTAGATGCCTTACCTTGTGCTTTATCATCCTCCTACAATGGTGTTAGTGTAAAAGAATTTCCATCCTTCTCAATAGCATAAGTATTGTGTCTACCATCATAAATTGCATGTCTATCAAACTGACATGGTTTTCCAAGCAACAAATGACAACAATCCATAGGCAACACATCACAAAGTATTTTGTCCTTATATCCACCAATGTTAAATTCAACCAAATCTTGTCCATTCACCAAAATAGATTGATCATCATTCAACCAAGAAACTTTGTAGGGTGTTTCATGATGTATTTGTTTCAATTTCAGTTTATAAACCATTTAAGTAAATACCACGTTATTAGTACTTCTAGAGTCTACAACAACTTTACATACTTTTCCATTGTATTTACAAGTTGTCCTGAATAGTGTTCTCCTTTGTGTTGATTCTTTCTCCTTGGATGCTTGGGGGAGTGTTCTTCTCACCATCAATAGTTCCCCAACTTTTGGAGCAGCAAGTTGATTAGGAGAGCTTACACTTTCACAGTCATCCTCTTGCACCAATTGAACTCTTTTATCACCACCACTTGAAGTAGAACCTTGTTTCTTTGGACACTTCCATGCTTGATGAGAAAACTAATAACAATGGTAACATCTTCCTGAAAATGAGCTTGCACCTCTACCTCCACCAAATCTTCCTCTGTAGCCTCTAAAACCACCCCTTTGATCAACAACTTGGTTTTTTTTTTGTTTGTATCTTCTTGCTCTTCATAGGTCTGTCTTGTACCTCTTCCTCTATTAGTGTTTCCTCTACCTCTTCCTTGTCTTTCTTGCCTTCTTTTTATCATTTCCTTTGCCTTGACAACCAACTGCAAACACTCTTCAACTATCCTAGGTGTTGTGAGACCAATTTCATCTTGAATGTTGAGTCTAAGACCATTTAGATACCTTGCAACCTTTTCTACCTCATCTTCAGTATCTCTTACTCTAATACTTAGTCTATGGAACTCTTCAGTGTATGCCATCACATCTAACTCCTTTTTCCTTAAATTTTATAGCTTTCTAAAGGTATGAATTGCATAATTTGCAGGCAGAAATTGTGCCTTCACCTTAACTACCATTTTGTCCCATGAACTTATCTTGTTTTTTCCCTTCTTTACTCTTTCTTCTTGAACATAGTTCCACTGTGTTAGGGTAGGGCCCTTCAACTTGGTTTTTGAAAACATCACCTTCTTATTATCTTCTATCTCTTCAAACTCAAATAAACTATCACGAGCATTTATCCAACCCAATACTTCCTCACTATCCATCTTTCCACCATACATAGGCACTTCAACTTTCACCTTTGGAGTATTATCCCCCTTGATAGCCTTTAGCATCCTGACCATTCTCATCTCTCCAAGGTCCAAGTCCTCATCATCATGGACTCCTACTGGAGGGTTCTCACTATCACCCTCATCCTCTTTATCACTTTGGTCACCACTAACCATTCCTCTTCTTTGACTCTTCTCCAGGGCTGCAATTATGGCAAGGGAAACTTGATCATGAGAGTCCTTATAAAGTATCACCTTCTTTGCATATTGTTCCTTCAGCTCTCTGACTTCTTTGGTTGTTCGATTGCTCTTTGGAGGAATCTTTTCCATTAATCTACAACTCTTCACTTCTTCAAACTACAACCTTTCACCTTCAAGATATCTAACACCTATGCTCTGATACCACTTGATAGAGAGTAGGGAGGAAAATCCTTTAAAGAATCACAATTTGACCAAACTCAAACAATTCTTGCTTGTACATCCCTTTTTGACTCACCATTCCCTTCACAAAGCACTTGGCTTTACAAAGCTACAAAACACCCAAACTTGCAATCATGGTTCCAAACTCTTTTTAATCCCTCAAAACACTTTGAACATCATAATATTGGTAGTTTCAAACCAAAGAAAGTCTTCTATAACTTTGATCTCTCACTTTTCCAAATGCTCACTCACAAGAGGTTTGTTTGCTTGTAGTATTCCAAATGATAAAAAAATAGGTACAAATTTCCAACCAGTTTGAATCTCCAAAAATAGAAAATAGTTTAAAGAACCCATTAAGGCCTTCTTAAACATACCTAGAAACCAAATAAACTTACTTTGAAAAGTACCCTCCTAAATTTGATTGTCCTGCAACAACAAAGCCCAATTAGGCCTATTTCCCAAAGCAACACCAACCCAATCACTCTATCAAACTTAAATATACCTTGAATGACCTTCACCAAGTTACAAAACCTCTGAATCACCAACTTTCATTAGGGTAAAGAATCATAAATTCACCAAAACATCAAACCCTTGTTTAGGCCATTTCAAGCTTGAAGCAAGGAGGGTTTATTGAAACTTTGTTCTCCAATCACTATTTCATCTTACCAACACCTCAACAACTTCACATATGTCCTGAACAAGCTATACCAACCATTACATGACCAATTCCACAAATTTTTGTACAAACCCTACATCCAAAGCATCACTTTTCACCAAAATCATGAAGAATTGCAACTACGACATCACTCCAATTTTCACAATCCGCCTTCCCTACTCATACCAACTAGATTAAAACAAAACCTACTCCTAATTTTTCCATTCCACCAATTTATATCATGATTCACCAAGTGGAATGGCCTAATTCTCCATTTTTCACTCTTAAAGCCACAAATTTTGAGTCTACAGATCGCCTACAGAAAAATGACAATAAAAAAAATATTTATTTATGAATAAAAATCACACAAAATCCAAAATTCTCATAAAACATGTATCTATCCAATTCAAAGCATTTTTGGTCAATTTCATTCAATATGGGTCTGTGCAGACCCCTATAGTAGTAGTTTACTAGGAAAAACATATAATTTTCAAGGAAAAACAGGGAACTTTATTGTTTAATCTTCAAAAGCCAACTCTCCAACATCTGCCTTGAGGTTTAAAAGCCTTTTTAAATATTTCCCAACACCTACCAATGGTTGCAACTACCTTTTGAATTCCTTGATCGTTGGTCTTCCAAATATGAAAAAAGTGTAATGTTGCAAAGCAATTTTTTTATAATATTTGCAAAATGAGACAACATTTCCTAAAACCAACCCAACATAGAATCAATACATTTCTAATAGTCTATTATGACCTTATTTGCATAAAAAAATACTTTAGACACCAAAAACTCAACAACAAGACCTTATTTACAAAAACTAGCATGGTGCCCATGCACCAACTAGATTGATGGATATAAATCTACCCAAAGCATTCCCCATACTTTGAAAGCAGTAATCCACCCAAAATTCCAACAAGAGATAAGGAAAATGAACCCACATAGGCATAACTGAATAAAGAACAGTTCATCCTTCACAACTTGGTGAAACCATTTCCAAATTTAGAATATCTTAAAGATAAAGAAGAATTATGATCTATATAATATAGAATTAGTACCCACTTTGATCAGTACAAAATTATCAACCATAGGATTATCATGCTTTTTCAAATTTGATAAGAAGGCTTATTTAAGATCCTTGAGCAATGTATTTCTTAGTGCTCCCTTGTTCTTATATATATTAATTTAGTTTAATTCAAAGAGTTCCAACAAATGCTTTATCTAAAAGCAAAAAACACTTTTTCAATTGGTATTCCATGAGATGTTTCATAAAAAGATTCCATTATATTTATTCTTTTGATTGGAACAACTCAATTAAGAAAAGGATACATAATCTTCACAACACTTACAAAACATAATATTCATAGTAGATGATGAGTAGTTAACTTCGTGACACATTATCATACAAACATTTATCTTGATTAGTCTTAAACATTTTCAAAGCATAATCCTCATAGTACAAAATGAATTGTTATTTTCTTTATCCATCACCATATAAACATGTTGAAAGATCTATATGTCAACTTTTTGCAATATTATTTCCTATATAGGAAATAGACTTGGGCGAATTTTTTATAATTTATAATACAAAAAAGAAATGGACTTGGGTGAAAAAATTATTTATCACACCAAATAATAAATGCATGTAAGAGCATCACTTGTTCCTATTATACTCCAATTTTCAAGCATAGAAAATCATTTCAAATGAAAATGACAAAATGCTTCACAACCAAAGTTGTTAATTGAGGAAAAAACAAAATATTTCCAAGTTCCACCATTGTACATATTTTCAATTGGTTGTATATTGTTGTAAGGGAAAGGAGGATAATTAAAAAATGGCTTTCCCTTGCTAGACTTGAGGATGATCATATGCTTTTGGTGTGGAGAACTTAGAATTCTCAAGTATCATGTGAATGTTTCTCTTTTTGATTGTTTAGCGTGCCATCATAAGGGATCGATCCAGTTGAATGTACCTTGGAGTGATTCAACATGTTTGGGTGTAAAAGTGGACCATTCCTAGCATAAATGTATCTATCCAAATGCATTGGAATAGTCTATTTGGTCACATGAGTTACAAAATGAAATTTGCACCACTTTGCAACTTTACAATGCTTGCATTTGACACTTTTTCTATCATCTAAAAAGTCGTCACCACAAGAAAATAACTCCAAGATAGAAAAAACTGATAGAGGTTATTGTAGAGGGGCGCAACATGGTCCTGTAGGCTCAGACAAAGAGTTTGTAAGTGTCATGGTTTTTGAGTAATAGCCCATCAAAGATTGCAACCATTTTGCACTTTGAACCCTTAAGGGATCAAGCATGTTGAACGTAGCTCAGAGTGATTCAGAGTGTTTGGGTGTGAAAGAGGACCATTCCTAGTGTAAATGTACCCATCTGGACATGTTGGAATAGTTTTTTTGGTCACATGAGTTGCAAAACAAAAGTTGCACCACTTTGCAACTTTACACTGTTTGCATTTAACACTTTTTCCATCAAATGAAAACTAGACACCACCAAAAAATGACTTTGAGATAAAAAAAAAACTGAGAGAGGTTATTGTAGAGGGGACCAATGCAATCCCTTAGGCTCAGATGAAGATTTTGTAAGCATCATGGTTTCCGAGAAATAGCCTATCAAATATTGCATCCATTTTGCACTTTGGACCCTTAAGGGATCAAACTAGTTAAACATAGCTCAGAGTGATTCAGCGTGTTTTGGTGTGAAAGAGAACCATTCCTAGTGTAAATTTACCCATTCAAATGTGTTGGAATAGCTTGTTTGGTCACACACATTGCAGAACAAAATTTGCACCACTTTACAACTTTACACTACTTACATTTGACAATTTTTCTATCAACTGAAAACTGGATACTATGGGAAAACCACTCTAAGATAACAAAAAAAAGAGAGGTTATTGTAGAGGGACCTGACATGATCCTATAGGCTCAGACGAAGAGTTCATACACATCACAGTTTCTGAGTAATAGCCCATCAAAGATTGCAACCATTTTGCATTTTGGACTCTTAAGGGATTGAGCTAGTTAAACGTAGCTCAGAGTGATTCAGCGTGTTTGGATGTGAAAGAGGACCATTCTTAATGTAAACGTACCCATATAGATGCATTGGAACAATTCATTTGGTCACATGAGTTGTAAAACTATAGTTGCACCACTTTGCAACTTTACACTGCTTGCATTTGACACTTTTTCCATCAAGTGAAAATTGGACACCACAGAAAAATGACTTAGTGATAACAAAAACCAAGACAGGTTATTATAGAGGTTCCCAATGCAATCTCGTAGGCTCAGATGAAGAGTTTATAAGCATCACGATTTCTGAGTAATAGCTCATCAAATATTGTAGTCATTTTGCACTTTGGACCCTTAAGGATAACTTGGAATGATTTGACATGTTTCAGTGTAAAAGATGACCATTCCTAGTGTAAATGTACCTATTTTAACACATTGGAATAGTCCATTTGGTCACACAAGTTGCAGAATGAAAGTTGCACCACTTTGCAACTTTACATTGCTTGCATTTGACACTTTTTCCATCAAGTGAAAACTGGACACCACGGGAAAACAACTCTAAGATAACAAAAACTGAGAGAGGTTATTATAGAGGGGCCCAACACAATCCCATAGGCTTAGACAAATATTTTGTAGGCATCATGATTTTTGAGTATAAAGTATGTCAAAGATTGCAACCATTTTGCACTTTAGACCCTTAAGGGATCAAGCCGGTTGAATGTAGCTTAGAGTGATTCAACATGTTTGGATGTGAAAGGGAATCATTCTTACCATAAACATACCCATCTGGATGCGTTGGAACAGTTCGTTTGGTCACACAAGTTGCAAAATGAAATTTGCACCACTTTGCAACTTTACACTGCTTGCATTTGACACTTTTTCCATTAAGTGAAAATTGGACACCACAGGAAAATGACTCTGAGATAACAAAAACTGAGAGAGGTTATTGTAGAAGGGCCCAACATGATCCCATAGGCTCAGATGGAGATTTTTTAAGCATCAGATTTCTGACTAATAGATTTTCAAAGATTGCAACCATTTTCCACTTTGGACCCTTAAGGGATCGAGTTGGTTGAACATAGCTCAGAGTGATTCGATGTGTTTGGGTGTGAAAGAGGACCATGCCTAGTGTAAATGTACCCATTTGGACACGTTGGAATAGTCTATTTGGTCACAAAAGTTAAAACATGAAAGTTGCACCACTTTGCAACTTTACACTGTTTGCATTTGACACTTTTTCTATCAAGTGAAAACTGGACACCATAGGAAAATGACTCTGAGATAATTAAAACCAAGAGAGGTTATTGTAGAGGTTCCCTACGTTATCACAATGTCTTAGATGGAATTCTCGTAATTGACATGGCCTTTGGGTAACAAGCCATCAAAGATTGTTGCCCTTTTGCAAGTTGGATTGTTAAGAGATTACACTACATCAAATGTTTGAGGACAACATTAAATTTCAAAATTTGAGTAAATATCATTACAAATGTTTGAGGACAACAATAAATAGGAACTAGGGAACTAGATCACAAACCCAATTACAAATGTTTGAGGGCATAAATAAATTTTTAGTTGGAAAACATGTGCGAAGAACTTGTGGGGTACTTGAGTTAATTCATGTTACTTGAACAACATCTAACAAGTCATAAATGCTTCTATTACTTGTAAATGTGATTTTTTTTTGACATGTTGACATTATTTTATAACATTATGCATAAAAAATGTTTACAAATTGAACTTCTTAAATGTTTATGTGAATATATGGTATGCTATATTGATATTGATATATAATCATTAGGTTGATTTGTTTTAATAAATTAACTTTTTATAATAAGTTAGTCAATTGGTGCTCATTATAATAGGGATAGAATAAAAGAAGAAAAAGAATGATTGGTAACCATCAATGGTTATTACACTCAGTATAGTAATAATATGATGTTTACAATAAAATGAGATTTGTTTGGTAGTTCTAATTCTTATGTTTGTGCTACAATTGTCTAATATGCTTCATACACCAATATGACACCCAAGTTTTTGTACTTGTAGGCACAATTCTTTCTCAAAACTATCAAGTGGTAATACAAAATCATGAGAAAAAAATCAACCTATGTGATTTCCAACACCCCACTTAAATCAAATATTGAATCAATGTGCCCAATTTTCATGCACACAAACTCAACTTATCAGATTCTCTCATAATAACCAAAAATAGGATTCAAGGATTCCTTAGGTACTACGTTCTCATAGATCTTTTACATTGTCACTCATACATTCGAGATGCTCTTATAATGTCTACATCATAGGTGCTCATGAGGAGGTTAACTTTAAATGAATAAATTGAAATTCCCTCACTAAGCTTCACACACAAATTTATAATGTCTACACCATAGGTGGCCATGATGACGTTAGCTTCAAATGAATAATTTAGTACCATCTACTAGTCTTGGATTTAGCATATAGTTTATAAATTTATTTAGGTCTACTAGCTCCCACCTAAACAAAGAAAAGAGATTGTAAATATTAATAATCACATAATCACATAATCAATTCAAATAAACATGTCATATGTCAATAATCTAAAACTTGTGTGTTCATTTATGCAATATCTTAAAACATATCACTAGTTAATCTAGTCCATTGAATATCTTAAAAGGTAATTTTTATATGAATATCAAGCATACTTCCCACCTATCAGGATTAAACTTTAGAGGGTCCTCAAGGTAATGAGGATAAACATGAATAGAATGTAACCAAACTATTACTTTTCAACCTTTTGGAAACTTCTAACGTGTTATAAAACCAACACAATTCAATCTTCCACTTATTTTACTATTCTATTGAGAATATCCTACATCATTTTCTTTTGCATATTTTTGAGAAAAAATAAAATACCATTGAACATTGTATCCTTTTCCATAGTTCTAAACATAAAGTGTGCTATATTTGCAAGTCTGATAACTTCATCAATCACCTACATACATGATATAAACATTAGATGATAGCATTAGCATCATACAAATTAATGCACATACTTAGAAATTAATAAGAATCAATGTGCATAATTAGAAATTAATCCAACAAACCATTTGGATCTACTCTACTCTTTATTGTATCAAGTATTGCATCATGGTCAAAATCACTCACCTTCCACAAGGTATTGTTCAAAGGTTTACCCCCATATTTGATCAAATGAACATTGGATGCCATGACAAGGTTCAAGTAATGAAGAATCTTCTGATGCGTGTCAAAGTCCTAAAACATCCAAACATTAACACTCTTATGTGGGTACCCTCTAAGCCACGTTCTTGTAACAACAACTGAGCCTGTAGGGTATTCAATGTTTTATCCATCTATAATTGGGGCCTCCAATTTCTTTTTTCCCTCTACACAATGACACAAGTAATAATCTATTCCCTCTTCATTTTCTTCATCTTCAATAACTACATAAACATGCCCTACATTGATATTTGCAGAAAATTAGATGAAATTAGTCAACATTACAAATACACTACAAAGTAAGATAATAATAGGAATTTCAAAAACTATGCAAGTAGATATATTACCTGGTTGAATTAGATCTGATATGTGGTCAAATTCAACCGATGATTCCATCTGTGTTAGTTCCAATGTCATTGGAGGGCGATACGTTTGAAGTGGGCTAAGATAACTTAACCACCATTTCTCAACCAACTTGTTTGACTCACACTCATCTCAAGATTGCATTGTACATGAAGAAAAAAAGCATGCCATCTTTTGCATATGGATAATCCATGAACCTGCATTTGAGCTAAGGAAAAAGTGTAGCTCACTTGATCCTGTCAGTGTACAAAAATCCTCATATGGTGCAATGTTAGTATCATCCATCAACCAAAAAAATCTATGAACTGAAGACTTACCTTCATTACCTGGACCCATCAAAGCATTACACCACTAGACGATTGATTTTGCATTTGTCAACTTCACATTGTCTTTATACTTTAACTCTTCTCGTGCTAATGCTCTTTTGACACATGCTCTTGTACCATCATGCTCCCCCTTTCCATTCATGACCTCACAAAAGTTCCACATATGTTGAACACCTATAATGACATGCATCTTGCTCAACTAGTAGAACATGTGCAAGTTCTTGAACTATGTTGGATAGTTATCCGACCATATGACATGCTAACCATATGCTATGCCCCTCTGAGCCAAATCATTGTAGAACAATTGGAAGCAACCTTGCATGAACTTTGGAGAATGTGTGTGATCATCACTAATATAAAAGGGGTACTCCTTCAATACCTTTCTTTGGTCCTTTCTACTATCAGCTACATGAATGAATGCTATGTGCACAAATATATAAACTTGTGTGGAGTTGTAATATTGTGAATGCACCTCACACTGTGGTTGTAAAGTGTAGTTCTCTACAAAGTTGACCACTGAAACTATGCTACCAAATGAAAAAGTTTCCTTGCATAACTTGAATTGCATGTCCAACCATCAAGCTCTAGGGGTATTCTTTGCATACTCATACACTGTACTGTCATGAAATGTAGACATAAACTGATACACTAAAATCTTCAAAATAACCAAATCACACATTTTGCTTGTGTAGACGTCCAATTTTGATCATTTCCACATGATCAAACGCGTCTCCCTATTCATCCGGTTGCTCATCCCCTTTGTCAATATTAATTAAACCAGGTGTTTAATTAATACCCTGCATCTTGCACAAAGGTCCTAAAGTATTTAATTTAATACTTTTCCCCTCTTCCTCCTCTAAATTAAATAAATATACCCTTTTATTTAATATAGTCATATTCCCCTTTTGAATTAAAATTTATTTTTAATTCATCTTTTCTCTCTCATGGTCACATCCTCCAACTTTTGCAAGTTGGTCCCTAATCCATTTTAATTACTTTATCTTCTTCTAATTAACCAGGGTTAGCATGTGCATACCCTTAATCATCATTAAGGTCACATCCTCCATAATTTCCCACTTGCTTCTAATGAGTCATTAGTCCATCTAACTGAGTACTTGCACAACTTTAATCATTTGATTAGCCTAACCTAATCTTCATCCTATTTATGGCATATGTCCTTGAGTCAACCTTATTAAAGGCTTTCTCCTTTTGGAAAAGGCATCCCCCTTCCCCATGTGAATTTTTAATTCACCTTTTAATCCCCCAAGGCACCTAAAAAGAATTTTTAATTCCTTCACTTCTCCCCACATGTTCTCTATTCATTTTTTATTCTTTCTCTCATCCCCATGAGAATATTTGAGGAATTTTTAATTCCCCACTTGTCCTCTCACCCACATGGAGACAAGGACCTCCTTTATGAGGAGATCTTGTCCAATCCCAAGGTACTTTGTACCCCTCTCCATGTCATGTCCTTCTCCTTCCACCTCATGTCCACTTCACCTTTTAGGGCTATCTCACATGCCACATGTCAAGATGTGAGGGCTTGTGAGTTCTCAACTCACCTTAGCCCTACATCTTGATATTTGGTGGATCAATCTCAACTGTCCATTTCCCCTAGGATTTCCCAAAAATCCTATAAATACCCCCTCTTTTCTCTCATTTTGGGGAGATCATTTTGTGCTAGCCAAACTCTTGCAGTTTTGTTTCTCGACCAACACTTAGATATTTTCATGTTTCCAAGCATCATTTTCATCTCACATCTCACATCTTGTGCCATCCAAGGAGCATACACATCAAAGATCGAAGGGCCAACCAAAGGATCGACTCAACGCAAGGTATAAAGTTCCATTTCGTTGCTTTTACTTTGCATTGTTTCCAACTTAGGCTAATCTTGAGGTGTAGGTTGTTTTAGTTGTTTATTTGCACTATTTCACTTGTTGCTTGTTTTCTAACGCTCACATTCGACCTATCACATTTCTGGCACGCCCGGTGGGACCCACAAACGGGTCTGTTTTCTTCACGTTTGCTATTTTTTGCATTTTTCAAGGTCCAGGTTGCAGAGTGGCGGACTGGTCCTGATAGAGTGGCGGATCTGTCCAGCGGTGGTGGACTGGGCCTAACAGTGGTGGAGCAGTGGCGGACACCCCGGTGGTGGCGGATTTGTTCTCCGTGGCGGACTGTCTCTGTGGGCGACTTGTCTCTTAGCTGGGCGGACTCCCCCGATGCAGTGGCGGATTGGTCCTGACAGAGTGGCGGATCTGTCCTTGCAGAGTGGTGGACCTGTCCTCCAGAAGGTAAAAAGTTTAAGTTTTTTTTTTGATTGTCTTTTGGTAAAATAGGAACGTAGTTTAATTAAAGGGTGTCAATAAACCTTGTTTGGCATGTTTGGGAAGGCTATTTGACGTATCCAATCCCCTTGCGCCATTTGGCGATCCTGGGTGAAGAGAAATCATAGCTTTCCAAGTCCTTTTGAGTCACCCTTTTTCACTTTCTTAGTGGGACCTGCTTGGGGATTTCATCACCCCAAGGGACGATTCCAACCACGCATACCGGCGGGGTATATAAAGGGGGGAGAGCGAAAGTTGTACCTCAATCCAACCACGTTATAATTGGTGAAGCGTCGGGATGACGTGAAGAGTTGGTCCGAGCCTTTAGTATCTCGCTAAGGTTCCCGACTCACGCTTGTAATAGGTTGGTGTTCACGGTTTGGGCCTCACGTACCGGGTGTATATCGAGGACTCCTTAGCAACCATGTGCATCCTAGAGTAGAAGACTTCGTTGACCATACCCGTTTTTACTAATATTAGGGTTGTGCTGTTTGAATTGTCTTTCTTGTGCATAAATCAGTGATTGTCAGTTTGGCCAAGTCTTTTATGATTGCTATATTTTGGGTCTTTTGCCTTACCCATCCATCCAAACATCCAACTTAAAAATTTCCCCTTTGGCAAACCTGTCCTAACCTTGTGGCAGACCTGTCCTAACCCTATGGCGGACCTGTCCAAGTGCAGTGGCAGACCTGTCTTAACCCTGTGGCAGACCTGTCCTAACCCTATGGCGGACCTGTCCAATTGCTGTGGCGGACCTGTCCTAATCCTGTGGCGGACCTGTCCCTGTGCTGTGGCAGACCTATCCAAGTGCAGTGGTGGACCTGTCCAAGTGTAGTGGCGGACCTGTCCCTTTGACCAGCCTATATCATCACTTGGCATTCATTGTCCCTTTGTCTTGAACGTCGAAGCGACCATTTAGCATCCAAAACAAACATCTGAACGTCCATTCCGAGCCCCCATCCTTTCGTTCTAAGGGTCATATATCCTGAACAGTCTTTTGCTTGTTTCGAGAACCATTCATCTATCTTGAGACACTCCCCATTCGTCCTAAACACGCTTTCATCTCCGATCTCCGTTATTCCATATAAACCCCATTGGAGTTGTCATCCAAGTTGACCTAGGTATTTATCTCTAATCAGAATCATCATAGCTGGCTTAGGATCGCTATCTGTCTTAGGTCAGTTATCCTTTTCGACCCAATCAATCCGCTTCTATCTCAAGTTGGATTCAGTGTTGTTATCATACATTCACCTTTCAATCAATACCTAGTGTTACCAAGGATCCTTCTTAAACTCGGTTGTGGATCTCGGTCTTCATCTTATCTATCATCACATCAATCCTAATCATCCAATCGATCTGATCCCCACATCATCAAACCTATTCAGACCAATACCCGAAATCTAGGTTAATCCAGTATCTATCAATCAATCCAATCCAATTCCATCAAGCCAATCCGCGTCGACATAATCAATCGTCGTCAACTAATCTTTCATCAAAATCAAATCAATCCTTCATCATCAAGGTCTTTCTAATATCTTGATCCCTCTCATCATCTCGCATGCCTGTTCAGACTCGATCGCAAGTAAAGAAAATGGCCGACCAACAAGCCCTGAATTCCTAATCAAACAATCCTCAAGATCCCGATAACACAATGAACATCCCCCACGATCCCCACAACGGTACCTCATCACAATCCAACGTGGATGGTCAAAACACGTCACCACCTAGGGTAGAAAACATGGCTGATCAACCTGAGCTCACATTTGAGGAACACTTTAGCAACCCTGTTAATGCCCAAATGACAGAACGCCTTCTCGAAAGACATGGTGACCAAATCTTGGCTCACTTGATTGACAAAGGTGTCAAACTACTGTCAGGTGTCGACTTATCCAAGTATGGCACCTCTACAACCAATGTGTCCCAACGTTCACATGACATCCCCAGTAGCTCGTATGTCCCCAACATTCCTTCCACAGAAGGTTGGCATCAACCTGAATTCGGCAACTCTGTCTTATATCCTGTTGGCAATCCCACACATCCCGCCATCTCAGTCACAGGAACACCCCAAACCGTCGATCCCAATGATCCTTTTGCCTATGGCATGCCGCAAAACGTCCCACAACAGCAACCATTAATGCTACCAGCACCACCCCTCTCGAACTCGCTTCCTGTCAACACTGGGGGCAACCCCTTCGCCGCATTACCCCCACCTCCTAGGGAAAACAATCCATCACCATCGTCATTTGTACCTCAACAACCACCTCAATCCAACATTCCTCCTCCATCGTCATTCAACCCTCCACCATCATCCCAATCCAACATCCCTCCTCCATCATCATTCAATCCTCCCCCATCATCCCAATCCAACATTCCTCCACCATCGTCGTTCGTACCTCAACAGCTGCCCCAATCTAACATCCCTCCATCATCATCGTTCGTATCCCAACAACCTCCCCAATCCTACGCTCCCACTAGTGCTCAACAACCTCCCTCGCACCACATCTCAATCGTACCTCCACCTCAACAACAACCGTTGGTCAATCCCCCATTCTTAGCACAACCATCACAGCATCAACCACAAGGAAATCAACCTCGGCCTTCAGCCCTGACCATATCTCCATTCCTTGCATCCATTTTACGCCCGCAAGTGCAACCACCACATAACATCCCATCTCGCCCATCACAACCGCCCACTATGCATCAACAACAATATCAACAACCATCCCATCATTACAACTATTACAACCAGCAACAATATCAACAACAACCCTCCTATGGGGCATCACAGCAGTCATATCAACACCCCCAATATCCGCAAGCCAATCAACAACACCTTCTCCCTACTTCCCAACAGTACGCCACCCATAACTACCAGACCCATCCATATTCCGCCTTGCAACAACAACCTCTTTATCAGCAAGGTCCATTGGCGTATCAACAAGGGCTGCCACCTCCTCATCCATACGCCCATCTCCAAACATCCTCTCAGAATCCACAATCGTCCTACCATCAATACCCGTCCAACACACCAGTCAATGCTGACATCCTGGAAATCAAAGCCGCACTAAAGGATCTCCAGGCCGGGACTAGCAAACAATCGTTCAAGTTCGAAGATATATGCCCATATCCGTATGATCCCTCCATCTCATTGATTCCCTTCCCCAAACATTTTGAGATGCCAAAATTTGACAAATATAAGGGGAACAAAGATCCTAAGGCCCACCTACGGGAGTTTTACTCCCAGTGTCAAGAAGTGATCCACAATGACAACTATCTCTTGCGTCTATTCCCCCGAAGTCTGGGAAGCGACGCACTAGGGTGGTTCATGACCCTCGACAAAGGGATCTATAAAATCTTTTGCGGACTTGTCAGAAAGGTTTGTCTCCTACTTCTCCTTCAACTTGGAGAAAGATACTGATACCCTGGATCTCCTCAAAGAGAAACAACGTGAAGGGGAAACCTTTACTAGCTACCTCCAAAGGTGGCGTGCCCTAGCAAGCTGAATGAAAACCCCTTTGAAAGAGAAGGACATGGTCACCCTTTTTGTGGAGAACTCTCATCCTGACATGGCCCACAACTTCTGATTACATTGTGTCACCACTTTCGCGGAGGTAGTGGAGAAAGGACCCATCCTTGAGCGTGCCCTTGTTGCCAAGGGGCACATCAAAATATATAACCAAGATAGGGAAAGGACATTCAATGACAAGCCGCGTTTTTGGAACAAGAACAAGAATGCAGTAAATGATGGTGTCACTGACACTAAACATGTCCACGTGGCCAACACATCCCAGAAACAACAACAATCCATACCCAATGCCATATCAGTACCGCAAGGCACGCCCCGTCCTCCCCAACAGCCCAATCAAAATAACCAAGGGAACACTAAGCGCCAGTATGCTCAACTAGGAGAACCCTTGAGTGTCATCTTCAACAAACTGTTGCAGATCAACTATCCAATCACATATCCTGTCACCAAGCCACTCGACGAATCCAAACCTAAACTTGCATGGTTTAGGGAAAATGAATATTGTGAGTTCCACAAAATCAAAGGACACTCTTTGAATAAGTGTCAAGGTCTACAAAACTACGTCCAGGATCTCATAGATCGAGGTGACATCAAGGTTGATCCTAATCAAGCTCCGTCGTCCAATGCTCAGTTGCAGATCTATCAAAATGCCTTCCCAAACCATAACCAAGGCCCGAGCACTTCCAACAGTAATCCTCAAAACAACAGCACAAATAACGTGAGTTACAAGAATGTACCCCTCAATTACGAGGGTATTATTCATTACATTAAGCAGGTAGAACCTCGTGTATCCATGATACATGTCAAAGCTAAAGACTCTCATTATGCTGTTACCACACGATGAGCCCACATCACTGTTCCTGTAGCCTCTGCACCTGCTCAACTGACTCCTATAACTTCCCAGTACAATATCCTTGATCACTTGGGAAAGACCCCTGCACATATCTCCATCTTGGATTTACTCAAGTCTTCCCCCGTGTATCAAGAAATCCTCAACAAATGTTGACAGAAACCCATGTGCCTAATAATATGGAGATCCCACAATAGCCTAAGCCTTTGGTAGGACAATCATAATCTAGCTTCATCTCAATCAACTACAGCACTTCACTACCATGATATGCCCAACATTGATGCTGGAATCATAATCGCCTCGTTGGCATATTGAAGTCATGGTTGCTCGGCATAAAATAAAGAGTCTTGGTAGATAATGGATCCACCCTCAACTTGTGCACGCTAAAATTCATAAAACAGGTGGGGTATACCCAAGTGGACTTAAGCAACCAGATTATTACAATCAAGGCTTATGACAATGTAGAAAGAAGTTCAGAAGGGATCATCAATCTTCCTGTCCAAGTGGGATTGGTAGTTCAGTACATCACCTGCCATGTCCTTGATCTGGACTTACCATATAATCTCCTCCTCGGTCGTCCATGGCTCCATGCTATGCAAGCCGTGCCCTCCATCTTCCATCAATGCCTCAAATTCCCAGTCAACAGACAAGAGGTTACCATCTATGCCGATCCCCAACCATTCGAATATTGCTGCGCTCTAGAGACATCATTTCCCCATTTATATTATTGTCTTGGGGTTGAAATGGGGGCATCTAGGTCATCACCCATTGATCCACCATCCACCGTAATAACCACTCCATTCTCCACC
>VDFB02116760.1:137419-206551 GCA_007258455.2 Sequoia sempervirens | reverse complement strand
TTGAGGTTCTAGAGGAAATTAATCCAGTGGCCTATCAGATTGCTCTACCACCAGTCTTGTCTAGAATGGACAATGTCTTTCACGTTTCATACTTAAAGAAATATATACCTGGTAGTAATCCTATAATTGATTGGAATGCCTTGCAGGTGCAGGATCCAGGAGTGGTATCGATAGAGCCCATCAGGATGCTTGAGATGTGTAAGATTCGTATTTGCAACTGTGAAGTAACTCAATGCAAGGTTTAATGGGACCAATACATCAAGGATGGTGCCACCTGGGAAGATTTCCAGGACATTAAGCAAATATTTCCTCATCTCTAGGAGGACTATGAGATTCCTTTTTAATCTTTATATGTTGATTTTATGCTTTTGTATTAAGAACTCAAATATCATCGGGGACGATGACTTTTAAGGGGGGAGAGATGTTACATCCCACCCTAGATGCTTTAAAACATTTTTGCTTTTTGCAATATGACTTGTGAATGATGCAAATTTTGATTGATTAGTGCATGACATGAAGAGATATTTTGTGATTAAGTTATGTTAGTGCAATGAGAATTATGCCATTATGATATGTGTTATGGTCTATTCAGAAAGAATAAATTGTGTATTGATGCCCTAGAGAAAGAAAAAAATATTTTTCAATGAATGCATAGATAGAGAATATACAATGGAGATTTTATGATATCTGGATGTCATACTAATTTCTGCTTGTTTGGACTTTTGATGCAGGGTAGCACATACCGCAATCTCCAGAGGAGGGAAAGTATCATCTGAGTAGAGAGGTGATGTTGGGATGCTTTGGAAATTGTCATATGAGCTAGGGTTAGGTCAAATGGATCTAGGAACCCTAGATGAGTGTAATTGGAGTCGAATTTTGAGGTAAGCCTTTTGTATGATTCTTGGATGTGGTTTTGTCATAGGTGGTTTTAGGGTTTTGGAAACCAATCTGCCTACCTTCTTTTTGTCATTGAAATTAAACCAAACATGCATATATGCACATGTAGGAGAAACCTACATACACCATTGCGGGTGTACACATATGCACACAACCACATGACGACAAGCGAATTTACGAGCCTATGATCGAGCATATGCATGCATATGTGCATACGCGTATTGATTCATACAAGCCTGAACATGTGTATGGATGATTGTTCAGTTTAATTATTCCCTTCTTGATGGGAAACCTAAACTTTGGCACCTGAACTCGTTGGTATGGTATTATCACCAATTGAGCTTGAAATTGCCAAATAGCCTAGCTATATATATATATAATAACATTATTTCTTCTTCTTCAGGCAAGTATAATGATGATACATGATAACGCCTAGAGGCATTTTAATATAAATACTTTCTCAAGGTTGAAAGGTCAATGCTTAAAATACATAAGTATTTAATTGATTCATTTATTCATTTATTCAAAAGTGAATATTTTATTAAATTTAAATGAGGAAGTTATAATGCCTTACCGCCAAATTTTGTTGTGGTAGAGATTCAAATATTAATATATAATTTTAACCCTCTCATTTGAATGGAGGAGATGGGCCATCACGAGTTGGAGGGATAAGTTGCATCCATATTATATTTTAAATTAAACCATAATGCCACAAATGGGACGTGGGCTAAAATCTTGCTTTGGTGGTTCCTTATTTTCAGCCACAAAAGTGGTGTAGCATTTATGAAGATCTTGTTGGCTATATCCACCACCTTGGAAACTCATTCTTTTGATTTTCTTTGATACTATACCATGCTGGACCTTATGGAGGTAGGAGTTAGAGAAAATTGTGGAGGTGGTTATCTTAACCACCCAATATCCTACCGACCTCCTTTAGTTTGATAATCTTTTCTCACAAAAAAAAAACACATACACACACACATTCGTGGCTGGAGCTGGGGGAAAGACAAATGGAGAAGATTGGTTGTTTTGAACTGAGAGGAGAGAGGTAGTTGAAAATAGGAGAGCTTTCATGAGTTTGAATCTCTTATAAAGGAACAAGACAATAGGCGTCAACAACAAGGGCTGAGTTGAGCTGGGAGATACTTGAAGTTGTGCTCTCATAACAACCATCTTCAAAAAAAATTGTTCCAGAACTCTTAATCAGGCACGTACTGTTCTTGAATAAATTGTGAATGGGAAATATGTTCTTTCTGGTAGAAGAAAAGTCTAGGAGAACATAATAGCAAGTGCTTGCATTCTCTTAAATCAAATTAATGCTTTTGAACCAAGAAAATTTAATGGAAACATTGCAGCTAGTGTAGCATTCTCTTGGAATGAAAGAATGTTTCTTGCTCCAAAAAAGTCCATAGAAATAATGGAGCATGTGTTTCGTTGGTTAGCAGCCATAACTGTTTCTTGTTGAATCTGTTGTATAGACATAATTGTTTCTTGTTTAATCTATTTTGCACAGTATGCTTGATTGCAAGTTGCCTACTGGGTCTTTTTAGACATAATCTATATCTACAGATTCTTGGCGCCAGACCATCATTTTGGTTATTTGCAAAAGTTTGTGTGGACCAAATCTGTAGTTTATATTTGTTTGCCAATATATCTATCTAGCATGAAATTCCAAGAAAACCAGTAGGTTAGCACGAAGCTTAACCTAGAAAAATGATATCATAGAAGAATGACAAGTATTCAAAATACTTGAAAGAACATGCAAATGTTTAACAATGAATGTAAAAGATTTTTTAGTTACAGAAAAGAAAAGAACTGGTTGTTGCTTGTTACAAAAATGAATTTTTGCTTATGATTGCATTCTTGGTAACGTATTATGCATGCCATCTAGATGGTTTGATGAAATATTCCCCCTTAATTTTTTCCCAAAAAATTAACACAAATCAACAACCAAACACTAATTAGCATTAGCCCCAAATGCAAATCAGCAAAGAAGATAACTCTAACAAAGAATGTTCACCAAGATCCCAATGTGGGCGAGGTGATAGCATATGGTAAGAGGGTCGTTAGGCATAAACAGATCTGAAAGTACAATTCATCTGTTGATGTAGGAATCCATAAGCATTGGGAATACTCCACTTATTCAGTGGGTGAGCTTACAATAATTAGTAGGCGGCAAGCCAGCCTTTAAATCCACTCTTCCACTTACTAATGTGGGGGGAATACTATCCACACAACCACTTATAATGTGGGAGGAAATTACAAACAAGAAAGATGTTTATTCTAAAACTCAATCACTCAATTGTGGGAGTGTAAACTAATATAAAATTGCAGCAAATAAAGAAAGAGTTGTTAGTACTACTAACTAGCTTTACAAAGAATAAGAACAGCTGCAAATGGAATAGATAAGCTTCCAAAAACATTAAACAATTAGAGTAACACTTCCTCTAACATTTACAATGATATAAGACTGAAGAGTGGGAAAACTCCAAACCCAACAAGTACAATTATTTAATAAGATTGATGCTCAGAAACAACATAAGCAGAGAAAGTCAGACCAGTAACATCAAACCCCATCCTTAGATTGGAGTAACTTTGTCAAATCAGCTCTGAAAGCTCTCATACCATAAGCGAACAACAACTAAGAACTAGGCATCCATATTCCATCAAAGAAACGAGCCAAAAATAGAGGATAACAGAAGGCTTGAATCCCAATGCAACCACAGAAAAGTATGGCCTCATGAAGTAAACCTCTAGAAAAATCAGCAGTCAGACATAAATTCCTAAACTTTGCAGAAAAGGTCAACCCACACAGACATACAGCTCGGACGAATACCCAGAATGATATAAAAATTAGAGGCAAAGCTATGAGCATAAATTTGCTTCAACCATTGACATCAGCAGTACAAACAGATTATAAAACAACAACCTGTTTGTAATCAGAAACATCATTGAACACTATCCACACTCCTGAATGAAGCATGGTCTTCAGAAATCTTCCTAGGAAGCCATAGTTTCAGGCCCGAAGAAAGAATGATTTGCTAAGCTTCCCCTTAGCCAGGTTTTGGATTCATTACAACAGTGTAACTTTGCTCTTCAAAAATATGCATAATCGACTCATCATAAAACATCAATATATAGGCTTCAGTTGGCAAATGAAGCAACAAGAGACTCTTCAAATTCCAAGAAGTTGAGTCACTTCAACTTCCAAAAGGGACGCTACTTTAAGCATTTCACTTTTTGAAATATTAAAATATCATTCAACTTCCCCTTTAGGCGTCCATTTCCATATTGCAACAATAAAGCATTTATTAAATAATTAAATGCTCACTTGACCCCTTAATTGTCCCCTTCTTTAAAACAACTTGAAGTCATCAGAAACCTAGATCATGGGAATTTTAACTTCCGAACATGAAGTAAATAAATGCTGAAACTTGGATTCCAGGAGATAATAAATACAATGCCAAGCTGCAAGTGATGAATTGTTAAAAACTAAACAAATGTCAAAATTTGAACCAGAGTTGTTAGGTAGGTACTTTTTCAAAATGGACTTACATAGAAATAGCCAAAATTATAAAATGAAAAGTAAGTTAACTGAAATCATCAATCCAAACCAACCAACCAAACTGGCTGGTAGTTGAAATTTAACAGCACAGAATGAAAATACTACCAAGATGGGCTTGCAAAATAACAAAACTGCTATAAAATAGTAAGTTTACCAAAACTATGATTGTCATGGCTTGAGCTTGATATTAATAAAACTTACTAAAATAGTAGAGTGTTTCAGGAAATATCATTTGAGGCACAAAGCCCAGAAGCGTATCATGACTTACTATAAATGACAGTGCCAAAAGGATGTGAGAATCGATGCATGTCACATCACTTATACAGAGTCTCGAAAACCCTAGAAAAACCATGGCGTTTTACGTACAAACCCTCAAAGAAAGAGAAGCATCTGAAAGAGGAAACCCTAATTTTAGCTTTTCTTTAGCTGGGGTTTTCACAAAATAAGGCTAAATCAATTCAAAAACGTGGGAACTAAAATGAGGACATTATAGTCATCCCTTCTAAAATTACTTGTCCTCAAACAATGCCTCTTGGAATGGATTGAAGAAGCATTAGGTTTGGGTCAAAGGTAACCGAAATCGAATACCATGCTGATGCTGCACCACTCTGATCACACAAACATAACCAATATTCCAAGACTGCTCTGTCCTCCCTCCAATCATGTGGCTTAATTTGACAGTCCTAAAAAAATTGAAATCATAATCTTGCAGCATCTCATGTCCTAAAAACTCTGAGGGGTTAAAATCTGCAAAGCCAATGTCAAACACATTCTCGAGCATTAAGAAGAAAAGACTACTCAACTCATAAACATGCTCCTCAACATAACTCTTCATAGCATCAAACATAGTCACAACAACATATGTGACTCTACCAACACTTCTTGCAAAGGAAAGAGCAACTCCTTGCAAGAGATCCTCCGTCACGTCCTCAAAATTCCATGAAGACGTATAATGCCTTCTTTGAAGCAAACTGATATAACTGAGATAACTCCATGAAAGACTTACAAATTTAATCTCACGAGTCTCCAACTGGGGAACCAAATCAGTTTCCAACTTGCTGCCCCAAACATTGGTATAGGAGAAAACACAGAGAAGGACACTGTTAAACATTAGAGAACATCCCATACATGAATTTTGGCTGCACTGAAACAATCCTTTTCTCATTTGAGGCTCAAAATCAGTCCTAATAGTAGACTGGAAGGTCAGAAAATGGAAATACCAACCAACTAACAGGTCTGATTTAGACTTTTTGAAATCTGATTTATGAAAAATCAGCATTCCAAACAAGCAGCTGCTGCAATATGAAAATTTTCCAACAAAATGAGCGTAATTGTTCATGAACCAAGCTGGTGGCACCTTTAGCAAGAGACCCCATGCCACCACAAACCAACTTCTGATCATATTTCCTTCACAAATCATCAATTTATGATCAAAAGTAATGAACCAATGGCAGTAAAAGAAGGTAGCAGCAATCAAAGGGCTGAAATTTTGGGACTTAACTCTTCAAGAAACCTTTTTTTTATGCATACCAATCTTCATATAAATATACTTGAGATCCCACATACTAACTTTCAATTGGAGACATTTCCCAACACATAAGCAAATAATCACAACTACATTTTGAGAATAAAGTGTTGGTCTATCCCGTTAGAATTTTCAATATTACCTTCTTGTCGAATAATACCAGGATCCCAAACCAACAACAATGAAGAACCATTTCTTAGACGGAGAACTGCTCTCACCTAAATCCTCTGATTTGCTCGTTCCCTCTAAATTGATGCTTCTTGAAACTCCAAGAAATAATCAACCAACCTATGTTCGTTGAAGAAATAGAATCTAGAATCTTGTGACATGATTTGCCAGAAAGATTCCATGAATCCTTCATCAAATGCAATTCTAAAATCAATCACTCTAAGAGAAGATGGTGATGAACTAAAATCTGACAAGAGTCTCACAAGCATCCTCATCAAAATATAAATAAAACCTTCATCAACATGCCCATCAACTCTTTGATGAACAATAAGAATGTCTTCATTTCTTTGTGTTCCAAGAGTTACCAATTCTTGTTGAATGGTTGCACTAGAAGTAGCAGTAGATTCAACTTCATGCAACTCGCGTATTAACTCTCCAATGCTGGAAGACAAACTCAAATCCCCTTCTTCAGTAATCTCTGAAGCAATTTCTTCATTATTTTCAAAAAGAGGATTTGCATAAACCTTACTAGCATCTTCTTCAGCTGAAGTTGTTAAAGCGAAAGGCTTTTTGAGGAATTTGGAGTGCTTTTGGTCTTTCAGATAGCATTTAGTCATATGTTCTTATATGAGATCAAGCTCATCAAGAATTGCTTGAAAGCATCCTCTTATATTCTTTTGTTTTCTTTCTCCCCAGAATATTGAACAGCAGAAATTTGATTCTCTGCTTCAATTAGAGTCTCATGCACTTCTTGCAACTTTGCTTTGGTAAGCTCATTCCACTCCAATGCCTTGTCAGTAATATTGGCCACTATGTCTTTGTCACGAATGATGTGCAAAAGACTAGATTTAATCTCCTTCAAGAAAAATTTAATGGAATTCATGTCATCAATAGAAATGCAACATACAACTTCTGCCCTAGGAACATCATAAATCAATTGTTCTACATGTCTATGAATACTATCAAGATTTGAAAAAATTTGAATTCCATTATCAACAATCGTGAACTGGGCTGCGTCATTGCATATACTATGGCCCCAAGGATGATGTAGAACAACTTTGATGAATAAAGATTTAAAAAATGGTTTGAGTTGTACTCCTCAACTTGTCTCGCATGTGATGAACACTCTTCATCATTCCATCCATAGTGCCTTCCAATTGCTTAGCTTTTTGCCTTAGCTTGATTTCGAGTGAAGAGAAATCTACCTTATAACTACTAGAAGCTTCTCCTTCCATGTTGTCTTCTACACATGATCCAAAAGAATTGATCAAATCAGCTTTGAAGTGGGAAGAGACTTCAACTTCCTCTTTATTCTTCTCCTCCTTGACTTGTCTTTCAAACTAGCATTCTCTGGAATTGTGAAGAAGGAAATTGTTGATTGAACACATATCTTCAACTAACCGAACTTCTCCTTCATTTGGATCTGCACTTATGGCCTCTTCATACATCTTTGTTTCAACTTTCGTTTCCAAAAGTTTTTTCTTTGAATCTTCAACGTGAGGCTTCTTAACACAAGTCAACTCACTGTTCTCTTCTATAGAAAACAAGAGTACCTCACTAGTTTTCAAGGCTTCCACTGATACATTACATTCTTCTACAAAATGCTTGGGTAAGTGAAAATTCGTGGAGACCCCTTGAACCTTTGCAATGTCTTCAAAGGGATTCCAACTTTCATCCTCTTCAGCTTTAGATATCTCTTCTTTATTTTCAACAGTCTTCTTCAAAATTGGTTTCAACTTATCTTCACATTGACTAAAAATTTCCTTAACTAACAAATCAGCAGTGGGAGAACTCTGCTCTTCACATTTATTAGCATCCAAGAGAAGAGTTTGGACACTTTCAGGAAGACTATCAGATTCTTTAATTGTAGAGATTAGAATATTCATGACAGCTGCAAGAATACTCTCTTCTTGCTCACTCCAGGTCGAGGTGAAGAGATAATTAAACAAGTGATAAATTTGATTCTTCATCTCCAATTCTATTCATAAAATGCAAGCACTAACTTCAGAAAATGTCTTTAAAACAGTTGCTCTTCTTGGAAACAAGCTACTACCAGTTTCATCCAAATCTTGAAAACTTTCCACTATCATATTCAATATGATCTTCATAGTTTCGTCATCATAGGGAAACTGGGGAATTACAATTCTTATTATCTCCATAAAACGAGAAGAAATCAGCAGCTTGGTTTATTCATCAGGATGCCCCAACCAATAGGGTTGATTCAAAGAATTCACTGCAGGAGCTAGTGCCAACTCCATTTTCTTCAAAGGTGATGGCTTCACTTGTCTCAAACATTGCTCTAACAAATGAAAAATGTTCTCTTCATTTTCTCTTGACTGAAATTCTTTGTCAAGTCTCTTTCCAGCCATATACAGTGCCTCTGCCAGACCCATCTCTTCATCAGTAGCCATGCCTTAATCTGACCAACTTGGTTTCTCAAATCTTAAAGAAACTATGCCAACTTCTTGAAACCGCAAGGAGCAGAACTAGAATTTGATCTAACTTTGGGTGTAGTAGCGAAGATCACTGTAACTCATCTGCCACATGAAGCACTAATCCATAGGATGGCAAGATCTTCTGCTCTAATACCACAAAAATATTCCCCCTTAATTTTTTCCCAAAAAATTAACACACAAATCAGCAACCAAACACTGAATAGTGTTAGCCCCAAATGCAAATCAGCAAAGAAGATAACTCTAATAAAGAATGTTCACCAAGATCCCAATGTAGGCGAGGTGATAGCATATGGTCAGAGGATCGTTAGATATAAACAGAGCTAAAAGTACAATTCATCTGCTAATGCAGGCATCCATAAGCGATGGGAATACTCTACTTATTCAGTCGGTGAGTTTACAATAATTATTAGGCGGCAAGCCAGCCTTTAAATCCACTCTTCCACTTATTAACATGGGGAGAATACTATCCACACAACCACTTATAACGTGGGGGGAAATTACAAACAAGAAAGATGTTTATTCTAAACTTCAACCACTCAATTGTGGGAGTGTAAACTAATATAAAATTGCAGCAAACAAAGAAAGAGTTGTTAGTACTACTAACTAGCTTTACAAAGAATAAGAACAACTACAAATGGAATAGATAAGCTTCCAAAAACATTAAGCAGTTAGAATAACACTTCCTCTAACATTTACAATGATATAAGATGAAGAATTGAAGCTCAAACCAGCAAGTACAATTATTTAATAAGTCTGATATAGAAACAGCATAAACAGAAAATCAGACCAGCAACATCAAACCTCATAGAATTGGATGTATCTTTGTCAAATCAACTTTGAAAGCTCTCATACCACAGGCGAACAACTAAGAACCAGGAGTCCATATTCCATCAAAGAAACAAGCCAGAAACAGAGGATGACAGAAGGATCGAATCCCAATGCAACCATAGAAAAGTACGACCTCCTTGGAGAAGTCGACCTTCTCTAGAAAAAATAGCAGTTAGAGATAAATTCCCAAACTTTGCAGAAAGGGTCACCCCACATAGACATATAGTTTGGACGAATACCCAGAATGATATAAAAATCAGAGGCGAAGCTATGAGCATAAATTTGCTTCAGCCATTGACATCAACAGTACAAACAAATTATAAAACAACCTGTTTGTAATCAGAAACATCATTGAGCACTATCCACACTCCTGAATGAAGCATGGTCTTCAGAAGTCTTCCTAGGAAGCCATAGTTTCAGGCTCGAAGAATGAATGATTTGCTAAACTTCCCCTTAGCCAGGTTCTCGATTCATTCCAACAGCGTAAATTTGCTCTTCAAAAATATGCATAATCAGCTAATCATAAAACATCAATATATAGGCTTCAGTTGGAAAATGAAGCAACAAGAGACTCTTCAAATTCCAAGAAGTTGAATCACTTCAACTTCCAAAAAGGACGCCACTTTAAGCATTTCACTTTTTGAAATATTAAAATATCATTCAACTTCCCCTTTAGGCATCCATTTCCATATTGCAACAATAAAGCATTTATTAAATAATTAAATGCTCACTTGACCCCTTAATTGTCCCCTTCTTTAAAACAACTTGAAGTCATCAAGCCTAGACGCGGGGTACAACTTCAAGACATGAAAATTGACTAAGTTTGAAACTCAGTCCAAGGAGATAACCAAATACAGTGCCCAAGCTGCAACTGATGAATTGCTAAAAATAGCAAATTGACAAATGCCAAACTAAACCAAGTTGATGATGATGCTTCTGCCAAAAATGAATTTACTAAAAATAACAAATTCCAAAAATAGTAAGTTAACTTCAAAACCATCAGAAAGCCAAACTAAACTGCAACTGATTGAGCTACTGCTAAACTAATACTGCCCAAAGATAGACTTACCAAAAATAGCAAATTGCTATAAATAGTAAGTTTGCAAAACCTCATCTGTATGCCAACTGAGTAGTAATCAAAACTTACTAAAAATAGTAAGTGTTTCCAAATATCATTTGAGCACAAACCGGGCAGCCATCATGACTTACTATAAATAGTAAGTGCCCGAAAAAGATGTCAAAATTAGATGCATGTCACATCACCCTGGAGGTCTCTGAAAACCCAGAAAAACCTAGAAACCTTTTACATGCAAACCCTTGAAAAAACATCTAAAAGAGGAAACCCTAATTTTCCGCTTCAGCTTAGCCTACGGATTTCCAGAAATAGGCTAAATCCAATTGAAGAGCGTAGGGCTAAAATGGGGACATTACATTTGAATGCATTAATTGCAATGTATACTCCAAATTTTCTAAGGGGGAATGAAGAGGGTTTTTGTTTTTCCTTCTTGGTTGAAAACCTTATGATATGCCCTTTTAGGATTGTAAGTTCTAAATTGAAATTGTCAGCCATGAAAGTTTGAAAGGTTTCTTGAAACCCTATTTTCTTGTTTAATGGTTACACGTGGTAGGTAGCCAAGAAGAGTGTGTCTTGTTTGAAAAACCTTAACTAGGTTAAGAGTGTTTTCCCTAGGACATGTGTCCTTGGTAAGAGTACAGGGTGGAGAGAAATTCTCTTGGAAGCCTTAGTTTAGAAGAGTTTTCCAAGTCGAGCAGGGTGGGTGAGTCTGTACAGTAGTACAAAACTACATAGCCATAGTAGGTGTAGGTGACACTGACTGCATTTAGTACTCACAGTAACTCAGATACCTAACTAACTAGAGTTTCCAACTTAGTAGGAAGGAATCCTTAGTAGCATGGTAGAGTCAGTTAGGTAAGGTTTACCACTAGAGCTCAGATGGTTGTTCTTGAGCATTTCCAACATTGTCTTTCGTAAGAAGGGAAGGGCCCCTTCTAGTTAGGAAGGTGTGTGAGGGACTGGACAAGTCTGTGGATGGTGGAAAATTACTCAGATGATGCTTTCCCTCACATGCAGATGGTGATCCGAGTCTTGGAAGATGCTGAATCCAGATGAGGACTTCTAATCTCTTACCTTTGTACCTCTATTTGTAGTACTTGAAGTTATGAATTCAATTTGTTTCATGTTCTTTAAGTAGAATACAAACTTACTTTTATTATAGCAGCAATAGATGCATCTTGCTATGTTGTATTTCAAAAAAAAATGCTTTAGTTGAGTGAGAAATCTTTATTGGTTTTTATGTTCTATGTAATGTGGTTGTTACAATCCCCTGATTCTATGTTTCCCAAATGGGATTAATTATGAATTTTGTAGCAATTTTTTTAAAGGATCTTGTCCCTCCAGCTACATTTGTAGACCCTTGTTCAAGAAGCATTTCAATTCATCATATTCTTGCTCTATATAATCACACTTCAAAGATCCCTTGTAGACGGTTTATTACCTATTGCCATTCCTGATCCATCCTCGCTTCATTGTTGAATATGCATCAGTAATGTTACTTGTGCATTTCTCTCATGGAATCCTTTGCCAATTTCATTTCTTAGTGGCATTCCTCAAGCTTTAGTTGTGATCTTTTGCAGTTGCTATCATGAAAATCATATATTGCCAGGCTAATGCATTTTCATAAGTGAACTTATTAGATCCATGTAATTTTTTTGAACATACAAATCCATTACTTAGTTATCGATTGGTGTCCAGTGGTTGGTTATGACGGCATTGCCAAGGATCTTCTGTCACATCATTTCCAACAATATTTTGTTTGTAATGCTTACAATGATCTCTTATTGTGGCTCTATTGATCTGGATCCTAGGAATTACCTTGGGGATAGCACTCTAAATTGTTGGAATTCAGATGTCATTAAAGCAATTAAATTAATATTCAACATGTAGAAAATTATTGACAAATGTAGAGCAAAACTATAATTGCAGAGAATGACACAAATGGAATACAATTTAATTTATCACGACCTTTTCATTGATTTTTGCATTGCATTACATTACATTGGCTTATAAAGCCTTGTTATCCTTGTACTAAACTACCTAAACTATGTAACTAGAAAACAACTATGAAAACTACATTATTAATTACTAATATTAAAAGTTAACATCTATTTATAAATTAACATTAATATGTTAAGTTATTGTTTATTATCTAATCTATAATATAGATGTTATATAAGTTTCATCATTGTGTCCTCTTTACATCAATCTGAGCAAAGGACATTATTAATTACTAATATTAAAAGTTAACATCTATTTATAAATTAACATTAACATGTTAATTTATTGTTTATTACCTAACCTATACTATAGATGTAATATAAATTCCATCATTGTGTCCTTTTTACATCAATAGCCCATTTGGAAATTTGATGAAGTATCTTCACCAGATTTTTCACTCATCCAACACACATCAAATTGATTGCATGAGTGGATGTCTTGACTGTAGAACTTTGCAAATCCTTTGTACCACATGAGAGAACCAATTCCAACCCCATGTACAATGAGAGAACAAATCTTTTTTAATTGTCCACCATCCTCTAGGCATGTCAAAATCTCTTCTCTAGTGCATACACATAAGAGAACGAGAGTTTTTTTTTTAAATGTTAATATCCCTCCTCCAATGTTGTGGGAAACAAATCCCTCCTGTCATGTACAACAAGAACAAAACCACTGTAGACACACAAACCCCATCTTATTTTAGATGTTACACTATCTGCAAAACAAGCAAGTGCAAAACAAACAAGTGTAGATGCACCAAACCCACCCGTTTTTAGATATTACACTATCCACAAATATTGTGGAGCCAACCCCCTTCTTGAAAAAGGACAAAAATATAGTGGTGCTTCTCAAATAATCTACCATCTTAGAGTGGGAAGCTAGCTTGAGATGTGGAAATCCTCCAATCTCCTTTGTCCTCCAACCTCCTCTGCGATTTTGTAACACTTTATCTATTTGATGTCACAGCAAATTCTCCAATAGCACAAGTATGTGTGTCTCTGAAATCTCTTTTAGGCATAGCATGGGATATTATGAAAGTAAAAGGATTATATGATACATACTTGTACATAATTAATAACAAAAAATATAGGGTGTCTGATTCCATTGATATTGGACTTAGTTACAACATAACCAAATTATGTGAATACAAAAATCATTATGATTCCTTCCTTAAAGAACTCTATTCTTCATTTACAATAGGCATTAACCTTATCACTCCATTACAAAATCTCAAAGACTCAAAAATACAGAAATAAACTCCACACCGTGGAAAAAATCCCTTATTCCTCCACACAAATGATATTTGTATACACCCCAACAAGGCTAAATCATTCTGGAAACTTTATAATAGTAATCGATTACTAACGGCAAGATACAATATAACTGATAGTTGTCCAGTAGAGAGAAAAACTATCAAATAATTGAAAAGAATCCACAAATCGCCCAACCAACAATGCCATCCATTTTCAGAAAGAAAAGTACAAACAGTGTGCCTCCTCTTTTGCTATGTTCTACAGTCCAAATCGCCTTTTCATTAAATACAAGAAGCATCAACCTTATAGTCTTGAAACCTCTAAAATTGATTGTTTGAAATAAATAACAAATTTTAAAAAAAAAACAATGCTGAGATTTATACTATTTAAATTTGTTTTTCTTTTTCCTTCAATTGTAAATTTATGGTATTTAGCTTTGGGCCTAGTCATGACTAGCAATACCTACCATATTAGCTTTATGAATCCCCATCTCCTTTCACTTTACAAGTGAAAATACCTAAAAGATAATTCTAGTCTAGCAGATTCCTCTATGTGATCTAGATGTCTCTATCATTGGCAAAGAACTTTAAGAGGATAAATGTAAAGATACAAGTAAGCTCTATGATAAATACATAGAATAAATATACTAAATTAAATTAGTCTAGGTTGTATGAAGTGAAGTGAGAAATCTAAACTAAGATTATGGTAGTGATAAGAGAAATAGAGCTCATACAAAATGTTCTAAATAAGTGACATAGTGTGTCAAGTTCATGTCGTCAAGTAAGGAGCTTTTAGATTGGTAGGGGAAAGGAAAATATGGTTAAAGATTTGTAAAATGAGTAGTAAAACTTAAATGTAAGTTTTTAGTATATGTTGATTAATTCTAGTTGAAAAGGAGAACAAATGAAATAGAAGACTATATCATGTGAAAAGCAAAATATAGAGGGTGGAGTATGTTATTGATAATGTGAAATTTGTTTATGGTTTTTGTGCAGTTAAATTTATCAAAACGAGTGTATATTAAAATTCATATTTTTTTGTGCTTGTTAAGAAATATTAATAAATATTTATATAAAAGTAATTAAGGAATTTAAATCGGTTTAGAATGAAGGTGGAGAGTTTATTTTTCAAGGTAGTATTAGGGAAGTGGGCAAAGTGAATGTCATATTGTGAGAAACAAAGAAGGCCTTATTTGAGAAATTTTTTACTAAACATGGTTATTTGTTAACATATAAATCGTTTTGACTAGATATGTAAGACATATTTTATTTTATTTTATATAGAAGACATATAAAATATAAATATTAGTAATAAGTTAAAAATTTAAGAGTATTTTATCTTCTTTAGTGCCATATTATTGTGTTCAAATAATAGTAATATTTGTGAATGTCTGTATAGACGTTGATTATATAATTGGTGGATACAATACAATAGAATATACTCATTGAGTACAAGGTACAATAGAATATATTCCTACCCCATATAGTTAAATATTTTAACCATTTTTATATTTTTTATAATATATTTAAATACTATTTGTAAATTCAATTCATTCAGTTAAATAATCTAATTATAATTAATTTTGTTTACCCTAAGTTTAGAAAAGAACATATGTCCATGAAAAATAGGCCATAAAAAGTAAATTCAATAGGAATAAGAGCTTTATAGCTAGCTTGGAGGTTTAAATATTAATTAATTTCCTTTCAAATATTAATCCATTTACATCATTGAAAAGTCCCGCCAAAAACAATTGGTATCAAACCGTTAAAGTGACGCATTAAGGAAGGGAAACGACATAGAAAAGTGCCTTGAGAAACACAATATGTTGAGGCTAGTGGTATCGAGCAATCCCAATACCTTGTGTGTTAATGGTGAACAAATGTAAATAGGAATGCTTGTATATGCTTCGCTATGTTGCATATCTTCTAGACGTCGACTAAATGCATGAATAGTGAGAATGGCAAGGGTGTTACATGTAAACGTGTGAGAATATAGACTTGACAAAAAAATTTTGCTTGATTAATGCATTAGAATATTATTTGTAAATTTTGTGAAGAACGTAGCGGTAGAGAGAAGTGTATCATTGTTTCAAAGGCAGAGGACATGTGCAGAAGAACAACCAAATATTGAAAAATTTCATACAAGTAAGTTGTTATTGCTTTGTAGAGTATCAAAGAGTCAATGTACAAGAACTTTTAGTATTTGGTAAAACAAATGGAGATGGATATTACTATATTGTTTAGAAAACCTAACTTAGAAATCTTGCCAAAATAATAGTAGACGACATATGCTATGTATGTCATAAACATGAAACAGTAAAAGCCAACAAGCAGGCTCATATGGAAAAGTAGATGCTCTGGGAAAGGTCTTGTTAACTATGAATGCATGAAATGAATTGATTATGGATTGATTCAACCTAACTTAGAAGTCCTAGCAAACTAACAGTAGATTACATATGCTATGTATGTCATAAACATGAAACAGTAGAAGCGAAGGAGGTTAGATATGAAAAACTGAATGCTTTGGGCAAGGTCTTGTTAAATGTGAATGCACAAAATGTGGTGATTATGGATTGATTGCAATAGAAACTTGCCTTTGAGCAAAAATCCAGGCATATGAAGTGTGTATCATCAAAAGGATGAGTCAATTTGCATTTTATTGTTAATTTTGTCATGTGCTTTTGTGTTTCATGTTTATGAATAACATACTATTTGTCATCAACTGTGGTTGTTTGTTCAAATTGTCCTTGTAACAGGAACCATTATTTGGAACTGGAGTGGAGACAAAGACCTGCACAAGTGCAAATATACTTGATTCTTGAAGAAGAGACTGCGAGGTCAAAATTTTAGATTTTTTTTCTCTTTTGTTTCCAATGAAGTTTGATTCTTTGAATGTCTATAAAAGTTATGCCAATTGTTTGAATTTGTCTAATTTATGTCGACAAGCAAGCTGCAATAATGTTGTAATTAGAGATGTGCACAATTGCAACCATGTGATATGCAATTCACATGCAATGTTTTGCTTAGTACATTAATCAAGTTGTACATTACCTATTCCTTGGAGTGGCTATAATTATGAATTTATTTCAAGCAAATATGCAAAGTAGAAATACATGAGAATTTTTTGGAAAATATGAAGGTGTTATAATAGTAAGTAATACATTAAAACAGGTCATGCTGCTGCACAATGTGGATTTGAGAAAAAATCAAAGACAACTACATGGTGGAATGTGCTTCTCAATAGCATTATACAGTTGTGAAGAAATCTGAACAACCTAGGAGCTTTTTTGAGGTGGTTGCTTCGGAATCTTAGGGTCTTGGGGCATCCCCTCTGGGTCATGTTGCTGCACAATGTGGATTTGAGAAAAAATCAAAGAAAACTACATGGTGGAATGGTGCTTCTCAACATCATTATACAGTTGTGAAGAAATCTAAACAACCTAGGAGCTTTTCTGAGGTGGTTGCTTCAGAATCTCAAGGTCTTGGGGCATCCCCTCTGGATGTCTCAAATGGTGGGATTGCTAAGGCTACCCCTAATGAGCTAGTGACTAGGCCTCTGACTGCCATAGTTGGTGATAGTGCTTTGACTCCCATATCTGGTGGTTCTTTAGATCAATCTTTGTTTGCGTAAAGGAAAAATGATGAAATCTCTACGACTATGGCTGTAGACAATCATCTTCAGGATAACTATGGATTGGCTTGGCATGAGTACAAGGCAGCGCAGGTGGACGAAGGTTGGATTACTGTAAAAGGAAAGAAAGAAAAAATCTCTAGGCCTTCTTTTGACATGACTAGAGTAGTTCCAAATGTAAATCTTGACCGGTCTTGTTAGGGGCTATTTTTTGGCTGGGTGCAGGCTGTCCTTTTTGCAGCTTTTTTTTGTTGTAAAGGGTTTTGGGTCCCTTCAAAACCTATTTTTACCTATATCAAAAATAGTAAGCAATACTTGTAGCTGAAGGAGGACATAAATATTGATTTGAGGACAAGGGCGGCCAATTAGCTAAGTTTGTAGAATGAATATAGTTGCACTGATAGAGTCATCTTCGTTGTGCTTGAATTAGAAGCACTCATTGTTGCTTGAAAGTCTGATTAGGAAACTGGGGAGAATTTTTGTGTGTTTGTAAAAATAAGCAACAAAACTGTCGAAAAGAAGTTCCACTAGTTAATAAAAACTTTATTGTAAGGGCTATGATCCTATTTAATAACATACTAGAAAGTTTAGCGAGCCATAACAGTTGATTGCATCAAACGATAAACAAATTTGTTTCAAGCAAATGTTGTCAGGAGGAAGCTTTCATGTTTACACATATGTAGCATTGTGACTTGAGTCTAGAAAAGCATTGGTTTACTTGGGAAATTGGACAATACATTTACTGTTGTAGAATGCATTAGCCTAACGAGAAAGCCTACACAATTTGCATTTAACCTACTACTTGGCTTCAACTATTCCATGTTTATTGGTTACATAGCGTATGTCATGTACTGTACCGATTCCCCAGTGGGGCAGAGTCAAGTCAATATTGTCACACGTTTACACATAATAGCTTTACTATTCTCACCATTCATGCACTTGGCCCGCTTGTATGATGTGTGGAGGAAGTTGGAGCGTAGATAAGCCTTCCTATTTTGGATTGGTCCCTTTGAGTAAAACCAGCATATCATGTTTTTGAAGGAACTTTTGGGTGTTGTTGGTCTGCTGAAAAAGTTATTGCATTCCCTATGTTTTGTTATAAAGTGGATGTTATTGCTTAGTGATTTACCCACAAAAACTAAGTTAGTGGGAAAATAGCTCAAACAAAATCAAGTATCAAGTTAATCTTTTTACAATTTGTAGTTAATGGTTAAATATTTGACAAACTTTATAATGTGTTTCTATTTTTCTTATTTACTTAAACAAAGAAGAGTAGGACACCTACTCCATGCAATAGGAAAAGAGATAAATGATAAATTAGAGACATGAAAAATGCGTGCTTAAATTTGGAACTATAGGAAAGTAGAAAAATATTTTAAACTATTGAATTTGATTGGCCAACCAAGTATATGAAATTCAAATGCAATAATTGCAATAGTAATGTGCCCATTAAAAACATGCATGTTTTATATTTCTGACATATAGCAGATTTAAAAATTTTAATACTAGATTTTAATCTATTTTAAGGGGAACATGAGAAAATTAAGTATTGTCTAACATATAAAGGAAAAAGATGTCGACCAGGGAAAAATTTAGTGGTGAATCTTCGCCAATTGGAAAATTCTAAAAATTGGCGAAGTCGAAATTGGCGAATTTCTCGCACTCAACAGGGTGTCCAAATCGCCCGGATTTTACGAATTATAGGTCCAATGCATGTCCATTCGCCAATGATTTTTTTTATGAGGCATATTTAAGCAACAAATTCGCCATTGTCAAACTACGTGTTTCAATTAGACCGACTAATATTTTCGCCTAGAATCTCGAAAGCATTTAATAAAACACCTACATATTTTCCAATACTATTAAAACAACATTGTATCATGACCCATTTCGCCAATTAAAATTTACAAATAGTTGCTTGTGAAGACCCATTTTGCCAATTAAAATTTATGAATAGTTTCTCATGAGGACCTATTTCGCCAATAACATTAAAAAATAATTACATTTGAGGACACATTTTGCCTTGAAAATTACAACGTATCATTGTATAAGCAAATAGGATTCGCCAAATTTTTAATATACCATTTAAAAATATCATGGAATTCACCAAATATGGAATCATGGATTGATATAAATACAATCTAAAGTGTCATTTATTCTTACACATTTTGTTCGGTTCTGAGGTTCTACTTCTCGATTCGGAAGTTAGCGAAAGCCGAAAATGTAGACTTAAAAGGTGAGTGATCATTTCTTCATAGTGTTATTAGTTATAATAATAAGTTTTTTTTATCTCTTTTCCATTCTTGCTTCAACAAAGTGAACCTTAGAACCAAAATCTGAAGTTTCAAAGTTTTCGAAACCTCCGACCCACCGAGTAGAAAGATCACCAAGAAGGATTTGCAACTCAACAATGTGAACCATCAACCAAGTCGGGGAATCATGAAGTTATGAAATTTTAGAACTCTATGACAAGTTTATAAAACTCTGAGGACTAGCGATTAAGTTTAGGAAAAGCCAAAAAATATATATTTTATTCCATGGTATTGAATTTGATATGTGATTCTGCATCATTTTTAAAGAACAACACTTATCACACTACTTATAAATTCCTATTGCATTTCCATTCACACAATCTTTGATAAATAACTAAAAGGAATATTATTAATTCATTCCTTGAACAAAAATAAATACAATCAAAAGTGTCATTTATTCTTACACATTTTGTTCGGTTCTAAGGAGTGAGGTTCTACTTCTCGATTCGGAAGTCAGCGAAAACCAAAAACGTAGACTTAAAGGTGAGTGATCATTTCTTCGTAGTGTTATTAGTTATAATAATAAGTTTTCTTTATCTCTTTTCCATTTTTGCTTCAGTCTTAAAGATGATATTGAGTAGGGAATGGGATCTATATTATTATTCTCTATCCTTAAACAAGAAGACATTTTTTTCTAGTTTTTATTCGAAGTGAGAGATGAATATGTCGAGCGAATCAGAGATCAATATGTTGAGCAACTCGAGCAACAAGGGTAAGGCTCATGTTGCTCCTCAGGGTGGTGAACAGACTCATGTTGCTCCTCAGGGTGGTGAAAAGACTGGGAGGCCATCAAAACGCCAAAAACTTAGGCGTACCATAGAGTCTTACTTTGAAATTTCCAAAGCTTCTAATCCATCAGGTCAAGATAGAGCTATATCATCAACTCTTCCACCAAATATTGGTAGCATTCACAATACCTCACTGCCACTGAAAGGGCAAGTTGAGATTGTCATTGATTTAAATCAAAATGTATCAAATCAGGATGGAAATACCATAGAAGATGTTCCAAGGGATACCTTGGGCCCGGTTAGCCAAAATGAGATAATTGACTTGGATGAGGATGATGATGTTGGTAGCAAGAAAAGGAAAAATAAACCAAAAAGGGGGCACAAGTGGGAAATGACAAGGATTTTTCAACTTGGCTGGTTGTCAAATTACCCATTCATGGTACCAGTGGGGATTGACAATGCAAACGATATTGAAAAGGCAGCATTGGACAAATGTAAGATTTGTAATTGGAACTATGGAAAATCCAAGACATTGCAGCTAAAGATTGACACTATAGAAAAGCATATCGGTAAAGTTTATGAAAAAAAAATTATAGATGGAAAGGAAGAATGTCTTCATGTTATGTATGTCATGGATTATGAAGAGCATGAAAAAATAATGTCAAACATTGTTGCATGTAAAGGTACACTTGAAGCTCAATTTGGCAAAGCAACGGAAACAACAAATCTGTCAAAAACTGTTCAGATGAGTGTTGTTTTTCATATTTTGTCCAAAGGGTGTCCTATGACAGACAACCCAGAATATTCTGGTTTATTATCTTATTTGAATGTTCCTCACTATCCCTACTCACATTGGTTAGTAAACGTTGGATGGAAATGGTAAAACTGTCTTGCTGCAGTGGAAAAGGAAGATTTAAAGGATAAAGTAAAAGAGTCAAATTTCATTGCATTATCTTTAGATGAAGTTATTACGGTAGACAATACTTCTTGGGTCTATATGCATTTGTATCCTATACAACAACATGTTCGCCAAGCTCATCTTCTTTGTGTTCATAAAATGAAGGATAGTTCAACATCGCAAAATATATTTGAACTAGTCAAGAAATATTTGAATGAAATTGCGGGTATGGATGAGTTGACAATTGCAAAAAAGTTGGTGTGTGTAGGAGCTAACGGGGCTACAGTGACGCAAGGTCAAAGGACCGGTGTTTGCACAAAGTTACAAACTCCTTGTGCACCATACATGCTTGGCATTCACTGCATGGCCCACATAATGAATTTAGCATTCAAAATTGTAAGCAAGTTTCCTACAGTATCAAAAGTCAAAAATCTAGTCCACGAGATCCATGCATACTTTTGTTGAAGTCCTAAACATTTCACATAATTTAAAAATTTTGCTAAGGGAATAACACTAGGAAACAAGCTTCTCAAGGATTTCGATACCAGATGGATCCCCCCGCATGGACCAGCGCAACGAGTTCTTTCAGAATATCAATCCTTGTTGGAGTGATGTATGAAAATTGCAACATAGTAGACAAAGCTCTTGACCTCTTACATAGGTTAAGCGACATAGAGACACTCTTGACTTTAACTAGTCTTCTCCCCATGTTGGATGTGATGAACGAGCTTGTGAAGAAAGCCCAAGAGAGAACTATGTATATTAATGAATATGCCAATCTACGTAAACATACATGCTTGGCCCTCGATAATCTATATCTAGATCTAATACAAGACAGCGCAAATTATTTCATGTGGCAGAAAATTACTAATTTGAATGATCTTGATAATTATTTATAGTTTAATGCAAGTGAGCACTTATGTATCTATGTATGTGGATATGAGATACAAATGTACCAATGTAAGACAGCTAGGCACTCTAGCAGAGAAGTAGTTATTAATGAGGAAGATTTTAAAGGCATTGTTAAATCTGTTGGTGACAATTTGAAGGAAATTGCAAAATCTCTTTCCTTAGAGATTCATGAAAGATTCCCTCGACATGAAATACTTGAAGCCATGAGTATTGTGTATCCTCAATTTTGGGCAAACCAAGATAACCCAAAATATTTTCATGCTTGGGTAAAAATCTTGATCGAACAATTTTTGAAAGCTGTAACATACAATGAGTAGAAAATAGAAGGAATTTTAGATGAAGCTAAGCTTAGAAAACAATGTAGGAATTTTGCAATAGCTATGAAGGACCAGTATAAATCCATGGGCAAGGACAAGTCCTTTGAACCGGGATCAATAAAAAAGGTTTGGACAAGCTTAGGTCAAAGTGAAATATTGTGTGGTTCGATATCAGAATATTTCAAACTTGTTGATTTATGTCAAATAATGATATTGGGGTCGGTGGAGGATAGATATTTTTCAGTACATTGGGGTTTTTGAAATCAAAGGTAAGAAACAAACTAGACAAGAATTTGGAAAATTGCTTGAGGATGAAAGGAACTGCATATAATGTCAAAAAAATTCCTTTTGAAAGGGCACTCACAATCTGGAGGTCCACATGTGAAAGAAGAGGGACCGAGTTGTACAACACTCCAATTCCAAAGGCTGGTATTGGTGGCACTGGCAATGGCAATCCGACTCAGACATATGACATTGACAAAAATGACACAATGAATGTTGAATTTGAGACACAGGACAAAGAAAATGAAGAGTAGACTTGGAATCAAATTCAAGATGACTCTTTTACTTTATTTGATGATGAACGTCAGTTTGAGGACCTCGAGTCCATTTGGGGAATGGAAGAGATTCAAGAGAATTAGCAGCTTTTAGGTATTTATATTGCACTTCATGGATCCTAGGATCGGATTCCATTGTTCCATATTGGAGTTGATGATATTTTACATTGTATTCAATGAAATTATGGATCATTGCACTTCATGATATTTTATTTTATATTGCACTTCATGAATCATATTCCAAAGTCAAATTGTAGTTGATGATATTTTATGTTGTATTCCATGAAATTGTGATATTTTATATTTTATATTGTATTTTATATTTTACATTAGTCTGTACATAGTATTCAATGAGGTGTTAGATGATGACACCTTTGAAAGGTTAAGGCAAGATAAGTCCATAATGTTGCATGGTTGTTGAAACTTGGAGCCTTAGAACCAAAGGCTGAAGTTTTGAAGTTTTCCAAACCTCTGACCCACTGACTAGAAAGATGACCAAGAAAGACTTGCAACTCAACAAAGTGAACCATCAACCATGTCGGGGAATCAGGGAGTTATGAAAATTTAGAGCTCTGCGACAAGGTTAAAAAACTCTGAGGGCTAGCGACTACGGTTAGGAAAAGCACCAAAACCTCGACTTTGAGTGATGGTAACCACAACAATGAAACTAACCAAAAATCCATCATTCCAATTCCAATAATAGATAATCCACAGCATGAATTCATATAAATGTTTAGTGGATATGTTGAGTAGTCATGGAGATTGAGTATTGATGTGCGAATTGTAATGCAATTTCACTAAGATTATGGATGCCTAGAATTAAAATCACCTTATAGTTCATATTTTAATTGTGTTAAAACTAAAACTTGAGCATGTGCTTAGTGATTCATCACTCAACTCAATGCTTATTAGATTAATAACTTATTAACAATAGTATTAGTAGCATATACAACAATGAACATAATAACAAGTGTGTCTAGAAGTTGAAACCACTACCAGGCTTTTTCTTCAAATGATATAATAAATAATACAGATAATTTAACATCAACACATTACTGAAGTTTGAATTTGAGATTTTAAATTGACTATCATTGTATCACATGAAGGAATACATAGAGGCATTGGCAATGCAAAATCTTGCTCAAAGACAACTCTACACAGAGCTGATTTGGAACTTGGAAACTCATATTATCAAAAATTAAATCACCGCATCACCTTTTCTAGCATCTTCCACTCTTTAGGTGTTGGAATTGTCATTTGTTCTAACTAATTTTGTTTGACTTGAAGATTTGTTAACAATTCATGATTCAAATTGGAACCTGTCTTGGATTCTTTAGTCAATTTTGCATTTAGGGTTAGCAATGGTTTGACGGAATCCAAATAGGTCACCACATCTAGGTTCTGAGGAAACTGGTCCAAATCAATCTTCCTTGCATCCTTCATCTTCTTTCCAAAATCATTCCATCCAATGAATCGCTCATTTGTGTCAAAAGCCTATAGTAATCCAAGCTCTGTGAAGTTCCTTAACTTTTCATCCACCTTCTTCATCTTGTGTGTAGCCAAATGAAAATATTTCTCTATTTCATGCATTATCAAACACTTTTCAATGACATATGACAACGTCATTGATGTAGCAAGCCAATTAGTAATCCCTTTTGATTTCAAAATGTTGTCACTGGCTTTGTAGACTGTTTGCTGAATTTTATTTGTTGATTTCTCTAATGCTAGCACATTTTTGTTCTCCATTAAATATTTTTTAAGCTTATTATGATGTTGTCTGATAACATCAATTGATTGAAACATGTCACACAAATTATCAATCCCCTACATTATTTCATCATAGATCTTTTGTTTCATATGCCTCATTGTTTCTCTAAAAATTGAAGATAACTTTATTTGACAAGACTTAATTTCATTTTTTGCTTCCATCAGCTTTGCCTCCAATCTTTCATTTCTTTTCCTCTCCTTCTCCAATTTTTGTTCCCATTGTGCATTTCCATTTGCAATGCTTAGTCTTAATTTTTCTAAAGTGGATTTTTCCTCATCATATTTCTTGTTGCTCTCATCTAGCCTTTGCTTCAATTCATTCAGTGCAGTCTTATTCTGCTTATCCTCTTTGCTTGTTAATGTAGCGGCAGATTTTCTAATTCTTTTTTCTAATTCATTGCTCTTGTTATTTGTTGTTTTCCTCTTTGCTTTCTCATTTGCTAGGTCTACTGTAACTTTTCAATTTGAGTCTACAACCTTTTTTTCTCTCTATCTTTCTTTAGCAATGATGTGTACACCAATCCATTTTTCTACTTTGATACATTAATTTTGTTAGTATTTCTGAGTCCAAAAAATCCAATTGAAAATTGTTCACCTCGAATTCAGATGGAGCCATCTGATTTGCTGGTTTTTTTAATTGTGGGAACAAGAATTGTGTACTCCATGATTTATTTATGTGTTTCAAATGTGGTTAATACCATGGTTGTTGTAGGATCTGAAGTTAGAGCAGATGCACTCTCAATCAATTGCTTCTTCTTTTTTTATTCAATTCTAATTTCTTTTTAAACTCTTCAATGTAATCAAAACCTGGGGATTAAGAACAATGAAATGCTTAAATGGTGAAGGAATAGGAGTACTTGTAGTTGTTAATGATGTTGCAACCAGACTAATTGGCATTGGGGGAGTTCCTAGAAATAACTCCTTTGTGGTGGATCCACTGGTAGTGTGACTTGGAGTTGGACCTATCAAAATCCTTTGCCTCTTCTATATGCCTTGATCACTTGGTGTTTTTATGGTATATTGTGTTGTTGTCCTCTTGTGTGTAATTTGTTGTTGTAGCACATGTTGAACACTAGTAGTACTACTACCCATACCATCACCACGAGAGGCAGTGCCAGTTGCACTAAGCCCTCCACCATGGGCATGTCCTAGTTGTGATTGTGTTTGACCGTGAGGACGAGGATTTGAAGCTCTAACAAATTGAATTATTTTGGCTCTATTTGTTTTCCCTTGGTCTACTTTATAAACTCCAAGGCTAGATTTATCAACTGGTTTTCTATGTTTTACATCTATTACTGTAGGAATTCCTTGTCCTTGGGGCCCCAAACCACCACCTTAATAACCCATTTTTTCAGCTATGGTTGCTCCTTTAGTAAATGTTTCTTTTGTGGCCTCACTTAAACCAAGTTTGAAATTGACATGGCTTTCTTCTTGCTTATCATCATCACTTTCTTCATCTTCGTGTTCATTCAAATTCTCTATATTCCATAATTTTCTAAACTCAAGATCTTCTTCGTTATCTCCATACTTTGCAAGAGCTCTTGGATCACCTAGGTCCTTCCTCGTAGACCAAAAGGTAGTATTTTTTTATCGTGACCAATTTTTTTCTGTAACTTCCTTCTCTAGAGAATCTAACATTTTTACTCTACTAGATGGTTTATGACTTTTTTCATAAAAAATGTTGTACCTCCTAATTGTCTTTCGATGCAATGCCATAATTTTTGCTAACAATTGTTCAAAAGAAATACCATTCTCAGCAGCACTTTTCTCCATTGCTACTTTAACCTCATCCCAAGAATCTTTTTTTTCTCAAGTTTTCAAGCAAGGGTTTACTTTGATGTTGAATTCTACTTCCAACATTCTTATCGAGCACAATCATTGATTTAATGGTGTCACATGGATCATACTGCCAGTGACAAATAGCATCAAAATATCATGTGCCACACTAAATTCTTTTCTCTCGAATGTCATCCCTCCACATGCAAAAGGTAAAGAAGGAAATAAGGTCTTCTTCCCCTGACTGCTAAAGTGTCTTTCATCAATACTTTGCATTTGCCTTACATATTCCAAAGCAAAAACCCTTTTTGTCACATGTATTGGAAGTTTGTATGGTTGTACTTCTGATCCATAAAATCTTAGCACAATATATTCTTCCATTAAGTACCAATCAGCCAATTGTATTTATTTTCCTAGTTGAATGTAGTTTCTACATGACATAGGCAATCTAGGAATTGGAGTATTTGTAATTGCTTGATGCAATGGACCAAAAAGTAGTCTACAAAATGATTGTAGTTCCTTCGAGAATCATGCAACCTTATAACAGTGGTCCATTCATATATTGGAGCCATTTTCTTTTGCTCGGGATTACTATTACCGTAGGGCTAAATCTGAAGCTTGTTGGTCTAAAACATTCCTCTGAATTTGAATAGAAAAAGATTGCACAAGTAGGTTGTGAACCTAAATGTCTTGGTGGAACGTCCTTTAATAATTAAAAAAAAATTATGCATGGATTCTTCAATGTGCCAAATAAAATTGTATTTGGCATGTGGAACACCATAATGGATATTATACACCATTTCAAGGAGGCATGCACCCACTTCCAAATTGCTATCCAATTCGAGGAAAAATGCTAGCATGGAAATAGTATCCTGAACCCATGGTTTAAAAATATCCAAATCATAAGGAGGCTTATGATCACCTTTCAATTTGTTTATATCCTGAACTATTCTATTTAAAAAATATTTTTTCTCCATTTCATCCACTGCTTCATAATCACTAGCAAGCTTTTCTAGGTCAATGTAGACATTTCCAAATTCTTCAATTGTAAACCCCAAGCCCAACACTTTTCCAATTTTTTCTATATTAATGGATAACAATTCCTCTTTGCTATCTTTATTAACAATTTCTCTTTTGTTATCATCATAATTTAGGGCACAGACCATGATAAATTTTGGGCAAGGGAAAACTTCATGTAACATCATGCACCCTAATCCAGTTACCCACGGTGCACTAATACTATTAACTTGCAATTGCATTTGCTTTGTAGCCTTATTCTCAGATGAAAATCTAAGTTCTAAGGTATGCCTACCATAGGTTTCAGGATCATAAATATCATGGTATTCATCAGTGAAATCTAGGGTTTTAAGTAATTTTCCATAATGTGTTTTTTATCCAACATTGCTCTAGTGCTACTGGTGGTAGACATACTGTTACAATCAACAATATGAAATTTGTGAATTCCCTATTAGTCCTTAATTTTTCTTAATTCTTAAGCCTCTTAACCCTAAACCTAAACTTCAAATTTTGACAAAATAAGATTTTAAGAAATGTCAAGCGATGAAACGTAGCCACAAGAATTCTTTAACTTACCCGGATTTTGAATTTTGATTCTTGAAGTTGAAACTGGGTTGAAACTTGAAACTGGGTTACTGGAATGGCTTTGTTGGAAGTGGAACTATGGAACCCAAAATAGGGTGGTGCACTTCAATGAGCAAACTGAATGATACTGAAACATCTACTCGTTACTTATAGACTACACAGTACACAATTAGGTAGTACAATGTACATGGCTGATAGCATTTAAAACAATCCATTAATTATTTACTCCTACATTGACAGCAAATTCTAAACCGTTGATCTTTGTTAATATAATGGTTATAGGGTGATTTTGGAGGTTTAAGTTTGTAAGCGTAGTGCTCTATGCATTTCATTCTAGAATGTAACTACAACCATACATCAAATGTTCATCGAACGGTTCAGTAATTTATGATATAAATAATAAACATAAAACATGTGTTTTAAATTTTCTTTAAACTTTAATGCGCTAGGATTGACATCAAGGCCAAGGGGCTAGAAACTTAATGTTGCAAAGGCCTTAATAAAATGAATTACAATGTTACATTAATAGCACATTGCACAACCATTAATAGTATTTAACTTGCAAAGAACTTAATAAAATGAATTACAATATTACATTAATAGCACAACCATTTATGTTATTACTTGATTGAATTACAATGTCACATTATTACATAGTAAAAATACAAATGTAAGCGCAAGCGCCAAGCTTTTGTTGGACCGCTAGTGAAAACTTGAAAACGTAAATGTGATACATTTATCTCTGAAAATAAATGGAATTAGTCGGGTCAAACATGAGCTCTTAAAATAAACTCATCGGATTTGTCAGGTCAGCCATGGTCTCTAAAAATAAATGCATGGGGAAAGGGGGCCAAATCAAATTGGGGAAATGGGAGCCATGAAGATACAAAATGTACTTAGCCCCTGTCAAAACCAGACTGATGCAGAAGATGAGGGGTTGTAAAATTGCTCCCATGCAGAAGATGAGCACTTAAAATAAATGCATGGGGCTTTCCTGGTAGGCCATGGTGTCTCAAAATAAATGCAAGGGACTCTCCAGGCCAACCATGCAGATGATGAGGGGTAGTAAAATTGCTCCCATCTTCTACTTGCGGCTTCCATGCACTAGGATAACACTTATCTCCATCAGAGCTCCTCATTCTGGTTCAAAACCTGTTTGAGAATTCAAGTAAACCAAATCAACTCCTTTCCAATTCCACACATTCTGAACTTGAAGGAAATTGGTTTTTTACTCTGTAACTACATAACTGGAGGCAGGAGAATTTAGAGCATCCCCAATAATACCGCATCATCTTCTTCCTGAATCCTTTTTAAGTTATTAACCCTACAAAATGAAAACCCTTATGACAATTAAACGAATGATTTTAGTTGTGCTCATTATCCTTATTTATGGGCCAAAAGTGTCGCCAAAAGTGCCAAGTTACGAACCTAGTCCCTTGTACACCTCACATGTGTCACGTGTGAGGTTGTGTATAGTTACTACTAACTAGTAAAACCAAAAATCCGACTTAATCGTTACCTCAAGCTAGCTACATGCAAAGTTGCAAACTGTACCTCAAGTTGACAAGTTGTCAATTGTCAAAATCGATAGTGCCACACAAGTTGTCAATTGTCAAAATCACCGGATTATTGACATCATCATCTATGATTCTACAGTACATCATGCAGATTTCAATATAAAGCTATGCAATCAATCACTCTAGCTATTCATATGGCATTAATCTGCATTGTCGCCCAATACCACAGCCAAATTGAGAATTTAAATAGAATAAATGAAAGGTAGAGTACTTCGACGCATTGAAAAGAGAGAATTAAATGTCTTGTTTTACCTTAATCATTATCAATGTCCTAATAAGTCACAATAAATTTCGCTCATTTATGATCATAACTATATGTTGATTTATGAAACCAATAATTAATAAAATCTCAACTATTGATTTCTGAAAATCTAACAGTTCTAGTGTTATTTCGGAGGTTTCAATTCACAAGTCTAGTGCTTCAAGGATTTAATTTTGGAATACATCTATAGTCATCCATCAAAAATTCATCGAACGGTCCCTCTTTTAAAACAAACTTTATGCACGTGCATAATTTCAAATGAGGACATCACTAGGTTGACGAGACTCTACCCTTAGGATTAAAGAGTTAAGATTTAAGGATTTATCATAAAATATTTTGGTGTAACTTAGACAATATTAAACAGTAAACAAGAGCACCAATATTTAAATGGTAAAATATTTAACGATTCTAGTGTAATTCCAGAGGTTTCAATTCGCAAATCTAGTGCTTGAGAGATATACTTCTGGAATGCAACTACAACCGTCCATCGAAAATTCATCAAACAGTCATGGTCCATAATGTCACATAGTCACTTAAATTTGAAACCTTAGAACCAAAGTCTGAAGTTTTAAAGTTTTTGAAACCTTTGACCCATTGACTACAAACTAGAAAGATGACCAAGAAAGACTTGCAACTAAGGTTAGGAAAAGCACCAAAACCTCGACTTTGGTGAATTAAGATAGGAAAGGTGGCAAATAAGGCTAGGAAAAGCACCAAAACCCTGAATTTGGTGAATTAATATAGGAAAGGTGGCAAGGAAGGTGCATTTATGAAGTGAAGATCGTAGGAAAATTTTAGCAAGTGGACAAGACTGGAGGATTGATGGGTAATTAAGATCGGTATGTGCGAAGTTTGGAAAATTATTACCTCTCAGCCCTCGATTAGTGAAGTTAATAATAGAGTTTGGCGTGGAGAAGAAGGCACATAGAAAGTTTGAAAGAGTGGTGGTGGTGGTGGTGTAGCTGCAACAGTTTTCAAATGGAGGCCAACTTCACTTTGCATTCAAGGAGGCAATTAAACCCATTTTATGGTGAAGCTTCTGACAAAAGATTAATGGGTATGTTTTTATTCACTAATGGGAGGTTGGTACAAAGTGTGCAGATGATTTTGGGGAAATCCTTTGGAAATTTGAGGCATAGATACAGGACTAACATGGATGTATACTCCTTGATTATAGCATGGGGTTTGGACTTGGGGGAATCAACAAACATAGTGAGAGAAGTGATGGAGATGATTGTGCATAGATATTTCTTGGAAGGATTAGAATCAATACTTGAATGGGCAGTTCCAAGTGAAGGTTTCAACATCCGGGAAGGCTTTGAAAATGTGGAACTAGAAGGGGCAGAAGGATGCATCCCTTTCATGCGTTGGTCGGAGGATGAGATTAAAAATTATTGCAGGGAAGAAGCAAGGTTACGTTGGGAAGCATTGAAGTTCTTTATAGAGCTGATGAAGGCGGAAGCACGGGTGAAAGCGAAGGAAAAGTGTATGAAAGAAAAAGGACAAAATGTGAGGAAGCGGAAGATGAATTAACGCAGTTTTTGCAAAATTTGTAGTTTTTTGTAGGGTTTTTGCAGAATTAACGCAAGACTAGTACTAAATTTTTGGCTTGTTGAAATATGTAAGGTAGATATAGATAGTTGTGGAACTGGTTTTAGTTGGGCAGGGTTACTTTTTTTGTTATGAAGAATGTTAAGATGTTTTTTTGAAAAAAATGTTATAGTTGTAGGTGATTTTTTGATAGTTGATGAAAACAATGAGGAAAATAATCTTTATTTTCATGCATTTTTTTATTAGTTTGATATTATGCTTAATTCACCAATGTTTTTTTCTTAATCATTTGAAAATGGTTTAATTCGCCAATGAATTTTATTTTTTAGTTTGAAAAAAAAGTTTTAATAGCCAACAAAATTATTTTTTCTAGTTTGAAAACAAGTTTAATTCACCAATCAAAATATTTTATTTGTTTGAAAATAGATTTTAATCGCCAATGGAAAAAATTTAGTGGTTTTAAAAAATTTGCATTTCACTAGGATTTTCCATAGACTTCTAGCAATTAGAAAAGATTTGCCAATGGACATTATTTTTTTCACAAAAAATGAAAAAAAATTGCCACTAAAATTAATATTTTTATCGAGAAGTATAAAAGATTTGCCAGGATTTTACACCTTCACCAAGGGAGGGGGGTTTCTTAAATTTTTCCCTGATGTTGACTATAAAATGAGAGTGGGAAGAAGTTTTAATCCATAAAACATGAAATGTAGTAATATAGGCCAAACAACTAAGAACATAAGCATAAGAAAAAGAGAAGTGCAGGTCAATGCAATGGCAGGTAGCTTTGCACTTGCTTGTGTTTCTTCATCACTTGCAATGGCATTATTATGATTAGTACAAGAGCAATATTTTTATATAATTTTAAACATACTTTGGAAATTGAAGAGAGAGAAAAGTATTTGTATCAGTATTGTTTTGATTGAGGCTAAAATGGCCTTTGGTGATGAAGTCCAATAGTGCAAATATAATTGTTGATTTTTCCTTGATGTAGTCTTCATATTTCATGTTTTGAAGAGAGAGCAAGAGTTGTTGGATGACATGGTTTTGAACTGAACAATGGATTGTTTTCTTGTCATTTGTTACGATGATATTTTCAGGATGAAGTGAGTATATGTAACTCACTTCCTTGTCACATTGCTTGCAATGATCGCTTTCCTGTTGGAGCATGTTGTAAGTGTTGAATTTATAATTGCAAATCGGGCAAAAAGCTTCAAATTGATTTGAAAGTGTGTTTGTTGCTTTTAATGTGTGTGAAACCTAAAACATGTGAATGCAAATTATTATAAGGGGTAGTTCCAAAAAATTTAAATGAGAAAGTGATAAGATATTTAAAAATTCATCGTAAATGTTGATTGCATCAAAACAGTTAGCTTGTCCATTGTTCTTTTGTTATTCAATTTGCAAATAAATGTTGATCGGCTTGTGTGGAATGTGTTCTTTTGATCTGTGCTTTTTAGGATATTCTTGAAAATAAATGTTGGAGTTTTGTTCTTGTGTAGCTATTCCTCTATTTGCAAGTATTGATGTTCGTGAGATACACGCAGCTATAGTTGTGTGGCAATGAGAAAGTTAGTTTTCATTACAAAAAAAAAAGGTAGAGACCACAATGCTATAAAAAAGGGTTAAAATGGATTAGTGGCATATGCTAGGGAGACATTTGTACCTGTGCTCTGTCATATTCTGCTCTGCCATCTTTCATATCAATTGCGTATTAGTTGCCTACTTTCTTAGCACCAACAACCAAAGCACCTATTGTTCCAATTCAATATTGATTTGTGGTTGCCAGTAGTTGGTTGATAGTTGTATATGGAATGAAGTAGTAGTCTTCAGAAAAACGAGGCATGCTTTAACTATGCTTGCGTTTGTCAATATCAATATGCAATCACAGTCCCCTCTGTCATAATTTGTTCTACATGCAATTTGGAAGCCTGATATTGAAACTCCCAATCCTGGAATTATTTTGTGTTGATGTTCTTGCACAAGGTTTCCATTGATATTCAATGTAATTGTCATTTCTGCTTTGAGGTCTATGATATCTACACACAATACCTCATGTGTTTTGTTGACTTTGTCCAATGTTGCTTTGTAGACAACAAGGACATCTCCTTGGAATGTGTCACCAGCTTTTTTTGCATTTAAGTCATCAATTGATATGGTCTTTTTAACTTTTGTTCTAGAAGAATGGAGGAAAATGTAAATCTTATATCCAGACAATGTAGAAATGCATATGATAGGGAAATAGAATAAGTTGTTTGTCGTTTGATTGTGTCTTCTTCCATGTCTTGCATTTGTTGTGCTGATCTTTTTGTTCTATCCATCATTTGTCTGCAAAGTAGTGATATAGTACTGGAGAATGTATTCCCGATATACGCTTATCTATGTCTATAAAACTGTAGAAAAGGTTCAAAATGCCTTTTTTGAGGGTTTGCATCATGGACCAGTATAGAATATGTTGGAAAATTGGCTAATTTGTTAAAGTGCAATTACTTTCTCCCTGATGTCATTTTCCAAACCCATATTTGTATATTCAAGCATTTGGATAGCCATTGAATACAAAACATGTCTCCCCATAAGCCGATTTCATTGTTGCTTGTGCCTGGCTTTGCGAAAAGTGCATTCTATATAGATAAGTATCAGGATCATGCACTTTTTACAGTCTATACATGGTTTGAGGGTCTAGTTCAATGTTGTATTATTTAATTGCATCTACTTTTGTAAGGCAACTTATAAAGTAATCTACTATTCCATTTCATAGTTTGATTGGTGTATACTAATTGCTCAACAGTACTTGTAACGAATCAAACAAACAGTCTCCAACATTGTACTTAAATGTGCCTACTCTACAAAGCCCCTTATTTTTAAGTACATTGTCTATGTTGCAAACTTGTGAGCAACTTGAATATTCATACTTATCAACGTCTATCATTTCTATACTTTGATATCTTGTCTCCATTGAGAATGCATAAAGTATTAGATTGTTCAAAATTCTAATTGGCCTTAATATGTATACATGCTTAATCTTTAGTACTTTGCACATAAGTGTTGTAAAAAAGAGGTGATATTTTGCATAGATGTTGAATTATTTCATTGCAAATAAAGAATAACAATGATCCAAGAATCTAACCTTACATTTTCTTGTTCAACAATCAACTATATTTGTGCCGATGTAGATGTTTGTCTCCCACTGAAATTGTAAACAACGGTTCCTGTTATAGGGACATATTAGACAAATGAGCATAGTGGATGACATGTTATATGTTATTCATAAACATAAAGCAATCAATGCTCAATTAATGCAGTAAATGCTAGACCAATACTATTGCAATCATTTGCTTTGCATTTGATAGGTTTAGTTGGCTGATCAAATTCCATAATTTAAATGAAAGGGAATATAGATGGTTTTATTACTAGAGTTTGAATTAAAGGATAGATAAAATAAAAGTAGAACAATAGAAATAGATAATAAAGTTTGACAAATATTTAAGCATTAAATGCAAATTGTACAAAGATTCAGTTGATACTTGGTTGAGTTTTGTTTGAGCAATTTTTCTAGTAACTTAGTTTTTGTGTGTAAATTAGTAAGCAATAGCATCCACTTTATAACAAAACTTGGGAGATGCAGTCAATATTTTTAGCAAAGCAACGCTTTGTTATGTTTCAATTGCCAATAAGAAGATTGTAACAATAATGTACTTTTATAGGATTTCCAAGTTAGGTTTATATTTAGGACATTCACTCATTGAATAGACATGTGCATATATTGTCTACAATGTTAAACTACGACATCCAAAAGTTCCTTGAGAAACATGATATGCTTATGTTAGTGAAAGGGAGCAATCCCAATAGCTGATAAAGCAATACTCTTTTAGAATAAGGTTATAATGCTAAACAGATGTAAACAGGAAGACTTGTCTATGCTTCCACGTCTTGCACATCTCATACAGGTGGACAAGTTACATGTAAACATATGAGAATATTGACTTGAAACAAATTTTTCCATTGGTTGATGCATTAGAGTATGATCTACAAATTGTGGGAAAAACATTTTGTAAATCAATTGTTATAGCTCACTAAACTTTGTAGTTTGTAATTAAATAGGTTGTCAGCCCTTGGAATAAAGTTTTTATTAACTAGTGGAGCTATTTCTTGTTAGTTATGTTGCTTTTTTTTAGGAACGAGGGAAAATTGTTCCCATTTTTCTAATAAGACCTTCTAAAAGCAGTAAATGTTTTATGCCCTTGTCTTGATATCAGTGCCTCTATGCTGTTGCAACTAGAAGTATTGCTTGCCAAAAGAAAGTTACTATTGCAATTGTTGAATTTTCTTTTGAAATAGTTGCTTGGCCAATGAAATTGTATTGTTTAAAATATTTTTGTCTTTTTCCTATAGTTGGGATTTAAGGACATATTTTTGTGTTTGAAAATTATGGTTTATCTCTTTTTCTATTGGTTGGAGTAGGTTTATTATTCATTTTCATTTAAGTAAATTAGGAAAATAGAGGGACATTATATATTGTGGCAAATATTTAATCAACGGATGCAAATTGTGTGAGCTTTAGCGGTGGGTTGGTGGGTACTAGAGCAGTGAATGCATGTTTAATGCATTAAATGAAAACTTTGTGAGATGTGTTGGACAGATGGTGGATACACAAGCAGTGAATGCGTAGTTAATTCATGAAATCTCAAGCGAGTGATGGGTTTTATTTGTGCTTATTCTCATTTTTTTATTTTTTGTTGAAAAGCTTGTGTGTTTTTAGCTCTGGGTTCCCCTCTTCCATGTTCTTTATTCTAAGAACAGTGCATTACTAGTGAGCAGCTCGTTTACTTGTTTATGATACTTGATAACTAGAAGTATTGCTTGTTGTTACAAGGGGTAAGGGGACAAATGGGTATAGTAGATGACATATGTTATGTAACCCATAAACATGGAACAACAAAAGCGAAGGAGTAGGTGAGTATTGCAACAAACTAGAATTATCACAAGGAAAATTGAATGCTTTGAGCAAGGTCTTGTCAACTGTGGAGGAATTCAATGCATTAACTATGTATTCATTGCTTGAGTAGTGACGAGCCTATCAACAAAGCTTGCAAAATTTGCATTTAATGCCTAAATGTTTGAAAAAAATTAACGTGCAGGTCTATTTTTTTGCAAATTTTATCATGTGCTTTTGTGTTTCATGTTTATGAATACCATATTATCTTACACAATCTACATTTAATAGACTATTGTTTCTAATCCGCCAGTCATATCATTTAATGCATTAAACATGCATTGACTACTTTAGTAATAGTGTCATTCTATTCTCCTAATTTACTTTAACAAAAATGAATAAAAGGCATACTCCAACCAATAGAAAAAGAGATAAATTATTTATTATCTCTCAATTGCAAATGAAACCATTGCAATAGTAACCTACTCCTTGGCTTTAACTGTTCCATGTATCTCAGTTACATAGCATATTTCATCCACTATACCCATTTGTACAATTAGGCCTTACAACAGCAAAAAATACTGTCACAACAGGACAAAAGTTCTCATACATATGCAATTGTTTCCTTTCGATTTTAGGCATAGTAGACAAATGAGAATTATGAAAGGGAAAACTAAATACCTTGGTTGGAGTAGGTCCACTATTCATTTTTGTTCGAGAAAAATAGGAAAATAGGACATTATATATTTTGGAAAATATTTAATCATTGGATGCAAATTGCACAAGCTTTGGCAGCGAGTTGGTTAGCATTACAACAGTGAATGCATGATTAATGCACTAGGTCCATTATTGATTTTCATTTTAGAAAATTATGCATATCCCATGATTGCAGTTATGCATATCTATGATTGAAAAAGTAGCATGCTTTTGGGAAAAGAATAGTTTCATGTTTATGAATTACATGGCATGTCACTCACTATGCTCATTTGTCTATTTGGGAAGTCAGATTCTTGAACCAACTTTCTCCTTTATTGTTCACAATTCTTCCAATACATAATTCTTAGACATAGTGGAAGAATTAAAATTAATTGGAAACAAAGGAGGAGAATGATACAAGAATCTGACTGTGTAGCTTCTTGTTGAAGAACTAAGTCTATGTTGTAGTCTATGTGTTGCAAGTAGTGGTTCCTGTTATAGGCACAATTTAGGCAAATGAGCATAGTCTATGACATATAACATGTTATTCATAAACATGACACACACAAGCACATAATAAATTCTACCAAATATTGAAGAATTAAATGCAAACTATGTGAGCTTTGTTGCTGAAATGCGCTCGATGCACTTGATACGCAAGCCTTGCTAGCGAATCAAATTCTATAATCTATATATAATGTCCTCCTATTTTTCTAATTTACTTGAACGAAAATTAATAACATACATACTCCGACCAATAGAAAAAGAAATAAAACATAATTTTCAAACACCAAAAATATGTCCTTAAATTCCAAGTATAGGAAAAAGACAAATTTATTTTAAGCAATACAATTTGATTGGCAAACAACTATTTGAAAAGAAAATTCAACAATTGCAATAGTAACTTGCTTTTGGGAAAAAAATAGTTTCATGTTTATGGATTATATGGCATGCCATTCACTATGCTCATCTGTCTATTCGGTGAGTCAAACTCTTGAACCACGCTTCTACTTTGTTCTTCACAACTCTTCCAAGGCATAATTTTTAGGCACATCGAAAGGCTTAAAATTCATTGGAAACAAAGGGGAAAAATGATACAAGAATATGACCTTGCAGTTGTTTGTTCAACAATCAAGTATATTTGCAGCCATATAGATGTTTGGATCTGATTCCAATTGCAAGCAATGGTTCTTGTTACAGGGAGAAATTATACAAATGAGCATAGTCCATGACATATAGTATGTTATTCATAAACATGAAACATAGAAGGACACAAAAAAAAGTGACCAGCGTGATAAATTTTTGCAATCATCTAGATATTAAATACAAGTTTTTGCAAGCTTTGTTGATAGGCTGCTGGCCACTCAAGCAATGAACACATAGTTAATGCCTTGAATTCCTCCACAGTCATTTTCCTTTAAGAAAATAAGCCAAATAGAGTGCCGCGATAAATTTTTGCAAACATCTAGACATTAAATCCAAATTTTACAAGCTTTGCTAGAAGGCTAGTGCCTATCCAAGCAATGAATCTAGAGTTAATGCATTGTATGCCTCTACAGTGAACAAGTCCTTGCTCAAAGATCTAAAATATTATTAGTTTATGTAGCAACAATAGTCTACCAGATATTGGGATTGGTCCCTATCACTAACACTAGTGTATCATGTTCCTTAAGGCACTTTTTGTTGTCGTTTCTTTGCTAAAAAATTTTAATGCATTTCCTATGTTTTGTTATAAAGTGAATGCTAATGGTTATTGATTTAGCCACAAAAACTAAGCTATTGGGAAAATTTCTCAAACAAAACTCTATGGCTCCTCCAGCATTCAAGGGCTCAACAGACTTAACAAACATGGAAGAGGGGAATCTGGAGCTAGAAACACACAAGTTTCTCAACAAACAATAAACAAATGAGAATTAGCACAAATGAAACCGATCGCTTCTCTAAAATCTCATGCATTACCTATGCATTCACAACTTGTGTACCCACAAGCCCACCTACAAATCTCATACAATTTGCATTTAGTAGACTATTGTTTATGATGCACCACTCATACTATTTAATGCATTAAACATGCATTGATTGCTTCAGTACCTACCACCCGCCACCAAAATTCAATGATAAATAGTTGCAAAATATATAATATTCTCCTATTTTCCTAATTTACTTTAACAAAATTGAAAAATAGGCCTACTCCAACCATTAGAAAAAGAGATAAATTGTTTATTATCTCTCAATTGCAAGTGAAACTATTGCAATAGTAACCTACTCCTTGGGTTCAATTGTTCCATGTATCTTGGTTTCATAGCATATGTCATCCACTATACACATTTCTACAATCAAGCCTTAATAACAACAAACAATACTTCTAGTCACAACAGGACAAAAGTATTGATATCAGGACAAGGGTAGTCACTTGAGTGACTTTGTAGAATGAATATAGTTGAATTGATACAGTCCTCTACCCCCTATTTAAATTAGAAGCATTTGTAGGCCAGAAATTTTGTTGAGCTACAACAATTCATTTACAAAATGTTTTTCACATAATTTGCAGATCAAGATTTGTAAAGTGAATAGTAAAACTTAAATGTAAGTTTCTAGTATATGCTAATTAATTTTAGTTGAAATTTAGAGTTTTGTATTGAACGCAGAAAAGCAGAACAAATGAAATAAAGGACTATATCATGTGAAAAGCAAAATATAGAGGGTGGAGTTTTTTATTGATATTTTTAAATTCGTTTATTATTTTTGTGCACTAAAACTTGTTGGAACAAGTGTATATTAAAATTCATATTTGTTGTGTGCTTGTTAAATAATATTAATAAATTTTTATATAAAAGTAATTTAGGAATTTAAATTGGTTTAGTATGAAGGTGGAGAGTTTATTTGTCAAGATAGTAAGAGGGAAATGGGCAAAGTGAATCCCATATTGAGAGAAACAAAGAAGGCTATATTTAAAAAAAGATTTACTAAACATAGTTATTTGTTAACATATAAATCGTTTTGGCTAGATATGTAAGACATAAAATAAAAATATTAGTAATAAGTTAAAAATTTAAAAGCATTTTACAAAATGGACATATTAAAAATATAAAAGTATTTAATTTTATATTATATACAAGACATATAAAATATAAGTAATAGTAATAAGTTAAAAATTCAAAAGTATTTTATGTTCTTCAATGCCATATTATTTTTGAATATTTTAACCATCTATATATTTTTTATAATATATTTAAATACTATTTCTAAATTCGACTCATTCAATTAAATAAACTAATTATAATTAATTTTATTTATCCTGAATTTAGAAAAGAACATATGCCCGTGAAAAATAGGCCATAAAAGGTAAAGTCAATAGGAATAACAGCTTTATAGCTTGATTGGAGGTTTAAATTTAATTAATTTCCTTTCAAATATTGATGGAATTGCATCATTGAAAAGTCCAAAAACAATATGGTGAGGCTAGTGGTATGGAGCAATCCCAATACCTCGTAGTGTTTTAATGGTGAATAGGTGTAAATGGGAATGCTTATCTATGCCTCACTGTGTTGTACACCTTCCAAACATCAATTGAGTGCATGGATAGTGAAAATGGAAAGGGTGTTAGATGTAAACGTGTGACAATAGGGACTTGAAACAATTTTTTCCTTTGATTGATGCATTAGAATATGATCTGCAAATTCTGTGAAGAACGTTGGGGCACAGAGAAGTGTTTTATTATTTTGAAGGCAAAGGACATTTGCAGAAGAACAATCAAATATTGCAAAATGCCACAGAGACGAGTTGTTATTGCCTTGTAGAGTATCAAAGATTCAATGATATTACTACATTCTTTAGAAAACCTAACTTAGAAATCGTACCAAAGTAAGAGTACATGACATATGCTATGTATGTCATAAACATGAAATAGTAAAAGTCATGAAGCAGGCTACATATGGAAAACCAAATGCTCTAGGCAAGGTCTTGTTAATTATGAATGCATCAAATGCATTATTTTACAGGTAACAGTCCTACCATTCTTACCCTCCATGCAACTATTCCACATGTACCAGGTATGCAAAACATTAAAGCATACACAGGCCTTCTGGTTTACACCTATTTAGCATTCTAACCTTTGGGCTAAAAAGGAATTTGCTTTAGTGGGAAAATTGCTCAAACAAAACTCACTATAGAAATAAAATTACATATATTTAGATTATTGAATTTGTCACACCAGTTGACCATATCAAAGGAAAATCCAAAAAGTATGCTTGTATTGGCATAGTATTTAATGCATTAACTATGCATTTGCTGCTTTGTGATGCATTAGAGATATTTTCCAAAATTTATCATGTGCTTCAATTTTGCTTATTTGCTTGCAAGCAAATAAATATTAAAGGCACTACAATGAATAGAAAAATAGATACGGGAAAATATACTTAAATTATCCAATCTGATTGGTGTTCAAAGTGAAACATTGCATATCACATGCTTGCAATTATGCATAACTCTAATTGCAAAAGTAACTTGTTTTTGGCCAAAAAAATAGTTTCATGTTTATGAATTACTTGGTATGCCATTCACTATACTTATATGTCTATTCAATAAGTCAGATTCTTGAACCAAGCCTCCCCTTTATTATTCACAACTCTTCCAAGGTATAATTTTTAGACACATTGGAAGGCTTAAAATTCATTGGAAACAAAGGAGAAGAATGATACAAGAATTTGACCTTCTATTTTCTTGTTCAACAACCAAAAATATTTGCAGTCATATAGATCTTTTCCTCTGAATCCAATTGAAAGCAATGGTGCCTATCACAGGAAAAAATTAGACAAATGAGCATAGTCCATGAGATATAACATGTTATTCATAAACATGAAACACAGAAGCACATGATAAAATCTGCAAAAAAAGAGACCAGCGCGATAAATTTTTGCATACATTCAGACGTTAAATACAAATTTTGTGAGCTTCGATGATAGACTGATGACTACCCAAGCAATGAATACATAGTTAATGCATTGTAGGCCTCCACAATTGACAAAATGACATATAATATGTTATTCATAAACATGAAACATAGAAGCATATGATAAAATTTACAAAAAAATAAACTAACATGATAATTTTTTGCAAACATTCAAACATTAAATAAAAAATTTGCAAGCTTTGTTGATAAGCTTGTGGCTACTCAAGAAATGACTACATAGTTAATGCATTGAATGCCTCCACAGTCGACAAGACCTTGCTCAAAGCATTCAATTTTCCCTATGATAATTCATGTTCATTGCAATAGTCACCTACTCCTTCGCTTTGACTGTTCCATGTTTGTGGGTTACATAGCATATGTCATTTATTGTACCCATTTGTCCCCTTGTCCCTTGTAACAACAAGCAATACTTCTAGTTATCAAGTATCATAAACAGACGGACAAGTTGCTACCAGTAATGCATTGTTCCTAGAATAAAGAACATGGAAGAGGGGAACCCAAAGCAAAAAACACACAAGCTTTTCAAAGATATTTTAAACAATACAATTTGATTGGAAAAGCAACTATTTCAAAGATAGATTTAACAATTGCAATAGTAACTTCTTGCAACTGTATTCATTCTACAAAGTCACTTAAGTTGGAACCCTTGTCCTTATATGAGTACTTTTTCCCTGTTGCGACTAGAAGTATTCTTTGTTGTTATAAAGCCTAATTGTACAAATGGTTATAGTCAATGACATATGACATGGAGCAATTGAAGCCAAGGAGTAGGTTACTATTGCAATGGTTTCATTTGCAATTGAGAGATAATAAACAATTTATCTCTTTTTCTATTGGTTGGAGTAGGCCTATTATTCATTTTTGTTAAAGTAAATTAGGAAAATAGGAGGACATTATATATTTTGCAAACATTTAATCACTGAGTGCAAATTGTGCCAGCTTTGGCGATGGGTTGATAGGTATTGAAGCAATCAATGCATGTTTTATGCATTAAATGTTATGACTGGTAGATCATAAACAATTGTCTATTAAATGCAAATTGTGCAAGATAATATGGTATTCATAAGCATGTCACACATAAGCACACTAAAAAATTTACAAAAAAAATAGACCAAAGCAATAAATTTTTGCAAACATCCAAACACTAAATACAAATTTTGCAAGCTTTGTTGATAGGCTAGTAGCTACTCAAGCAATGAATACATAGTTAATGCATTGAATGCCTCCACAGTTAACAAGACCTTGCTTGGAAAAATTTATTGTGTGCTTCTATGTTTCATGTTTATGAATAGCATGTTGTATGTCATGGACTATGCTCATTTGTCTATTTGAAGTGGGGGACAAAGATCTATATTGCTACAAATAGACTTGGTTCTTCAACAATAAGTTGTATGGTCAAATTCTTGTATCATTCTCCCGCTTTGTTTGCAATGAAATTTAATTCTTCTAATGTGTCTAAGAATTATGTATTGGAAGAGTTGTGAACAATAAAGGAGAACACTAGTTCAAGAATCTAACTTTCCAAATAGACAGATGGGCATAGTAAATGACATGCCATGTAATTCATAAACATGGAACTATTTTTTTCCCAAAAGCATGTTGCTTTTGCAATCAGAAATATGCATAATTGCAATCATGGGATATGCAATTCATTGGTTAAATATTTGCCACAATTTATTGTGTCTTCTTACTCTCCTAATTTTCTTAAATGTAAATCAATAATAGAACTAGTGCATTAATCATGCATTCATTGTTGTAGTGCCAACCAGCCCGTTGGCAAACCTTGTGCAATTTGCATCCAGTAATTAGATATTTGCCAAAATATATAATGTCTTATTTTCCTAATTTACTTAAACAAATATGAATAGTAGACCTACTGCAAGACAACCAAATTTGATCGCCCAAGCAAGTATTACAAATGCAAATGAGAAAATTAAGAATTGAATGCAAATTGTGACAGCGTTGGTAGCGGGTTGGTAGGTACTAAAGCAGTCAATGCATGTTTAATGCATTAAATGGTATGACTGGTGGATCAGAAACAATAGTCTATTAAATACAAATTGTGTAAGATAACATGTTCTTCATAAACATGAAGCACAGAAGCACATGATAAAATCTGCAAAAAAATAGACCAACGCGATAAATTTTTGTAAACATCCAGACATCAAATACAAATTTTGTGAGCTTTGTTGATAGGATCATGGCTACTCAAGCAATGAATACATAGTCAATGCATTGAATGCCTCCACAGTCGACAAGACCTTGCTCAAAGCATTTAGTTTTTCCTATGATAATTCTCATTTGTTGCAATAGTCACCTACTCCTTAGCTTCAACTATTCCACGTTTATCGATTACATAGCATGAATAAAGAACATGGAGAGCTAAAATCACACAAGATTTTCAACAAACAATAAAAAAACAAGAATTATGGCAAATAAATCCCAGCATTCCTCTCAAATTTCATGAATTAACTATGCATTCATTGCTTGCATACCCAAAAGCTCTCCAACACATCTCGCACAATTTTTATTTAATGGATTAAACATGCATTCACTGCTTCAGGATTGAATATTTTTCCAGAATATATAGTGTCACCCTATTTTCCTAATTTACTTAAACAAAAATGAATAATAGACCTACTCCAACTGATAGAAAAAGAGATAAAACATAATTTTCAAACACAAAAAAAAATTCTTTAAATCCCAACTATAGTAAAAACAAAAAAATATTTTAAACAATACAATTTGATTGGCCAAGCAACTATTTCAAAAGTGAATTCAACAGTTGCAATGGTAACTTGCTTTTGTGCAAAAAATAGTTTCATGTTTATAAATTACATGGCACGCCATTCACTATGCTCATCTTTCTATTTGATAAGTTAGATTCTTGAACTGGGCTTCTCCCTTATTGTTCACAACTCTTCTAAGGCATAATTTTTAGGCACATTGGAAGACTTAAAATTCATTGCAAACAAAAGGGAAGAATGATACAAGAATTTGACCTTTTAGTTCCTTGTTCAACAACCAAGTATATTTACAGTCATATAGATGTTTTCCTCTAACTCCAATCTTAAGCAATGGTTCCTATTACAGGGACAAATTACACAAATGAGCACAGTTCATGACATATAATATGTTATTCATAAACATGAAACACAAAAAAAAATGATAAAATTTGCAAGAAAATATACAAATGTGATAAATTTTTGCAAACATTCATACATTAAATTAAAATTTTGCGAGATTTTTTGATTGGCTAGTGGCCACTCAAGCAATCAACACATAGTTAATGCATTAAATGCCTTCACAGTCGACAAGACCTTGCTCAAAGCATTCAGTTTTTGCTGCGATAATTCTTGTTTGTTGCATTAGTCACCTACTCCTTCGCTTCAATTGTTCCATGTTTATGGATTACATAGCATATGTCATCTATTGTACCCACTTGTCTTGTTCTCCCTTGTAATAGCAAGCAATATTTCTAGTTGCCAAGTATCATAAACAGATAGATGAGCCACTCACCAATAGTGCACTGTTCCTACGTCTCTTCTCATGTTCAAGTGTTGCACAGAATAACAAACATGGAAGAGAGGAACCTAGAGCTAAAAACATACAAGCTTTTCAACAAACAATAAACAAACAAGAACAAGCACAAACAAAACCCAGGACACACCTGAAATTTCATGAATTAACTATGCATTCACTGCTTGTGTACCCACTAGCCCTCCAACACATCTCACACAATTTGAATTTAATGCATTAAACATGCATTCAACATAACATTTATAATAACTTTTCATGTGCAAATATACTTGATTCTTGAAGAAGAGACTACAGGGGGAGAATTTCAAATGATTTATCTCTTTTCTTTCCAATAAAGTTTGATTCTTCAAATGTAAAAATTATGTCAATTGTTTGAATCTGTCTAATTTATGTTGAGAAGCAAGTGACCTTTGCAACCATTTGATTGCAATAATGTTGTTGTCAGAGATATGCACAATTGTAATCATGTGATATGCAATTCATATGCAATTTTTTGTGTAGTACATTAATCAGATTTGCTTACAAGCAAATGAATATTAGGGCTACTGCGTTGAATAGAAAAATAGAAATGGGAAAATATACTTAAATTATACAATCTAATCGGTGCACAAAGCGAAACATTGCATATGGATTCCATATCACATGCTTGTAATTATGCATAACTCTGATTGCAAAAGTAACTTGCTTTTGGCCAAAAAATAGTTTCATGTTTATGAATTACATGGCATGCCATTCACTATACTCATCTGTTTATTCGGTAACTCAGATTCTTGAACCAGGCTTCTCCTTTATTGCTCACAACTCTTCCAAGGCATAATTTTTATACACATTGGAAGACTTAAAATTCATTGGAAAGAAAGGAGACAAATGATGTGAGAATCTAACCTTCCAGTCTCTTGTTCAACAACCAAGAATATTTGCAGTCATATAGATCTTTGCCTCTAACTCCAATTGCAAGAAATGGTTCCTGTCATAGGAACAAATTAGACAAATGATCTCATTCCATGACATATAATATGTTATTCATAAACATGAAACATACAATTGCTAACAAGCATTTCAAAAATACACAAGCTTTTCACTTTTCAAAAATATTTTGAACAAAACAAATTGATTGGACAAGCAACTATTTCAAAAGTGAATTCAACAATTGCAATAGTAACTTGTTGCAACTGTATTCATTCTACAAAGTCACTTAAGTGGCTGCCTTTGTCCTGATATCAGTACTTCTACCCTACTGTAACTAGAAGTATTATTTGTTGTTATAAGGGCTAATTGTACAAATGGATATAGTAGATGACAAATGACATCAAAAAATTGAAGCCAAGGAGCGGGTTACTATTGCAATGGTTTCATTTACAATTGAAAGATAATAAACAATTTATCTCTTTTTCTATTGGTTGGAGTAGGCCTATTATTCTTTTTTGTTAAAGTAAATTACGAAAATATGAGAACATTATATATTTTGCAAATATTTAATCATTGGATGCAAATTGTGCCAGCTTTGACAGTGGGATCATAGGTACTGAAGCAGTCAATTTATGTTCAATGCATTAAATGGTATGATTGGCAGATTAGAAACAATAGTCTATTAAATGCAAATTGTGCAAGATAATTTTTTGCAAACATCCAGACATCAAATACAAATTTTGTGAGCTTTGTTGATAGGCTGGAAGCTACTCAAACAATGAATACATACGTAATGCATTGAATGCCTCCATAGTCAACAAGACCTTGCTCAAAGCATTTAGTTTTTCTTGTCTTAATTCTTGATTGTTGCAATTCTTCTATTGGTTGGAGTAGGCCTATTATTCATTTTTGTTAAAGTAAATTAGGAAAATAGGACACTATATATTTTGCAAATATTTAATCGTTGAATGCAAATTGTGCCACCTTTGATAGCGAGGTGGTAGATACTCAAGCAGTCAATGCATGTTTAATGCATTAAATGGTATGGCAAGTGCATCAAAAACAATAGTCTATTAAATGCAAATAACATAGGAAATGCATTAAACATTTTTAGCAAAGAAACAACATCGAGAAGTGCATTAAGAAACATGATATACTCGTATTAGTGATAGGGACTAATCCCAATATCTTATAGTCTGTTGTTGCTAAATAAAGTAATACTCTTTTAGAACTTTGAGCAAGGTCTTGTTCCTTGTAGAGGCATACAATGCATTAACTCTGAATTCATTGCTTGGATAGGCACTAGCCTACCAATAAAGTATTTTAAATAATACAATTTCATTGGACAAGCAACTATTTCAAAATTGAATTCAATGATTGCAATAGTAACTTGTTGCAACTGTATTCATTCTACAAAGTCACTTAAGTGGTTTCCCTTGCCCTGCTATCAGTACTTCTATCTTGTTGTGACTAGAAGCATTCTTCCTTGTTATAAGGCCTAATTGTACAAATAGGTATAGTAGATGACAAATGACATGAAACGGATGAAGCCAAGGAGTAGGTTACTATTGCAATGGTTTCATTTGCAATGGAGAGATAATAAACAATTTATCTCCTTTTCTATTGGTTGGAGTAGGCCTATTATTCATTTTTGTTAAAGTAAATTATGAAAATAGGACATTATATACTTTGCAAATATTCAATCATTAAATGAAAATTGTACCAATTTTGGCAGTGGGGTGATAGGTGTTAAAGCAGTCAATGCATGTTTAATGCGTTAAATGGTATGACTGGCGGATTAGAAATAATATCTATTAAATGCAAATTGTGCAAGATATGTTATTCATAAACATGAAACATAGAAGCACATGATAAAATTTGCAAAAAAATAGACCAACGTGATAAATTGTTGCAAACATCCAAGCATCAAATACAAATTTTGCAAGCTTTGCTAATAGGCTCATGGCTACTCAAGCAATGAATACATAGTCAATGCATTGAATGCCTCCACAGTCAACAAGACCTTGCTCAAAGCATTCAATTTTTCCTGTGATAATTCTCATTTATTGCAATAGTCACCTACTCCTTGGCTTCAACTATTCCACATTTATGGGTTACATAGCATATGTCATCTACTGTACCCATTTTTCCCCTTAGCCCTTGTAACAGCAAACAATACTTCTAGTTAACAAGTATCATAAATAGAAAAATAAACTGCTCACCAGTAGTGCATTGTTCCTAGAATTAAGAACATGGAGAGCTGAAAACACACAAGTTTTTCAACAAACAATAAACAAACGAGAATTAGCACAAATAAAACCCAACACTTGCCTGAGATTTCATGAATTAACTATGCATTCACTGCTTGCATACCCACCAACTCTCTAACACATCTCGTACAATTTACATTTAATGGATTAAGCATGCATTGACTACTTCAAGATTAAATATTTTCCAAAACATATAGTGTCCTACTTTCCTAATTTACTTAAACAAAAATGAATAATAGACCTACTCCAACCAATAGAAAAAGAGGAAACATAATTTTCAAACACCAAAAATATGTCCTTAAATCCCAACTATAGAAGAAACACAAAAATATTTTAAACAATACAATTTGATTGGTCAAGCAACTATTTCAAAAGTGAATTCAACAATTGCAATAGTAACTTGCTTTTGGACAAAAAAAAATGTTTCATGTTTATGAATTACATGGAATGTCATTCACTATGCTCATTTGTCTATTCAGTAAGTTAGATTCTTGAACCAGGCTTCTCCTTTATTGTTCACAACTCTTCCAAAGCATAATTTTTAGGCACATTGGAAGACGTAAAATTCATTGGAAACAAAGGGGAAGAATGATACAAAAATCTGACCTCCGAGTTCCTTGTTTAACAACCAAGTATATTTGCAATCATATAGATGTTTTCCTCCAACTCCAATTGCAAGCAATGGTTTTTGTTACATGGAAAAATTAGACAAATGAGCATAGTACATGACATATAATACCTTATTCATAAACATGAACCACAAAAACAATGATAAAATTTGCAAAAAAATAGACCAACGTGATAATTTTTTGCAAACATTTAGACATTAAATAAAAAATTTGCGAGCTTTGTTGATAGGCTACTGGCTACTCAAGCAATGAACACATAGTTAATGCATTCAATGCCACCACAGTCGACAAGACCTTGCTCACAGCATTCAATTTTTCCTGTGATAATTCTCCTTCGCTCCAATGGTTGCATGTTTATGGGTTACATAGCATATGTCATCTATTATACCGACTTGCCCCATTAGCCCTTGCAACAACAACCAATACTTCTAGTTATCAAGTATCATAAACACACAGACAAGCCACTCACAAGTAGTGCACTGTTATAGAATAACGAACATGGAAGAGTGGAACCAAGAGCTAAAAACACACAAGCTTTTCAATAAACAATAAACAAATGAGAATAAGCACAAATAAAACCCAGCACTCGCTTGAGATTTCATGAATTAACTATGCATTCACTGTTTGTGTGCCCACCAACCCTCCAACACATCTCACACAAATTGCTTTGCAAGCTTTGCTGATAGACTGGAGGCTACTGGCCACCCAAGCAAAGAACACATAGTTAATGCATTCAATTCCTCCACAATCGACAAGACCTTGCTCAAAGCATTCAATTTTTCCTACGATAATTCTCCTTCGCTTCAACTATTGCATGTTTATGGGTTATATAGCATATGTCATCTATTGTACCCACTTGCCCCATTAGCCCTTGTAATAGTAAGCAATACTTCTAGTCATCAAGTATCATAAACACACAAACAAGCCACTCACCAGTAGTGCACTGTTACAGAATAACGAACATGAAAGAGTAGAACCAAGAGCTAAAAACACACAAGATTTTCAAAAAACAATAAAAAAAATGAGAATAAGCACAAATAAAACCCACCACTCACCTAAGATTTCATAAATTAACTATGCATTCACTGCTTGTGTACCCATCATCCCTCCAACACAACTCACACAATTTGCTTTGCGAGCTTTGTTGATAGACTGGTGGCCACTCAAGCAATGAACACATAGTTAATGCATTCAGTGCCTCCACAATCAACAAGACCTTGCTCAAACCATTCAGTTTTCTCTATAACAGCAAGCAATACTTCTAGTTATCAAGTATCACAAATAGATAGATGAGCCACTCACCAGTAGTACATTGTTCCTACAGCTCCTCCCGCATTCAAGCGTTGCACAAAATAACAAATATCGAAGACGGCAACCCAGAGCTAAAAAAACACAAGCCTCTCAACAAACAATAAACAAACAAGAATAAGCACAAATAAAACCCAACACTCGCCTAATATTTCATGAATTAACTATGCATTCACTACTTGTATACCCACCAGTTGTCCAACACATCTCGCAAAGTTTGCATTTAATGCATTAAACATGCATTCACTGCTTCGTACCCACCAGCCTGCCACCAAAGCTCGCACAATTTGCATCCACCACTTAAATATTTTCCACAATATATAATATTCCCCTATTTTCCTAACTTACTTAAACGAAAATGAATAATAGACCTACTCCAACCAATAGATATAGAGATAAATCATAATTTTCAAACACAAAAAATATGTCCTTAAATCCCAACTATAGGAAAAAAACAAAAATATTTTAAACAATACAATTTCATTGGCCAAGCAACTATTTGAAAAGCAATTCAAAGAATGCAATAGTATATCTACCTATTGGCGGGAAGTAATAAGAAATATCCATTATAGAAAGGATACTATAGTTAAGATAGCAAATCCCTAAATCCCCCTATCTCTATCTCGGGGATGGCCAAGGGACAATAACAATGTACTTTGTTTTTTTTTTTTTTTATTCTCATATTATAAATGAAAGTAAAACTATATAACAACAATGTAGCCTTTGGGAATTTTGTTATATATTTATAACTTGTATATTATTGTTTAATATCACATGCATATTGACAATGAATTATGAATTCTGAATGCATATTGAGTATTGACAATGAATTTTGAACATAAATGTTATATGTTAAGGTTCTATAATGTACATGTATGCATGCTTTATCCATGTTTTCATATGAATATTTAAAATTTCCCTACATATTTTAAGTTTTCCTATATCTTATATAGCCATCCCCTTTGTCGTCCCCAAAATTGGCTTGAAAATTTTGGGAACTTGGGGATGCATCCCATCATCCCCAAGCATCCTCGTCCCGCAAACTCGAGGTAACACTAGAAGGAGGTAATTGATTTTGTAGTTAATTGTTAGGGTTAACAAGCTAGTTATATTTGATTTATACTTTGGAATGGAATCAAGATGTAATTTCCCTAAATTTTATCATGGGATTACCCAAAACCTGTCAATGTCATAATTCAATCTTGGTTGTGTCAAACAAACTCACTAAGGTCACTCATTTTCTACCAACCCAAGATATAGTAGATGTAATAAAAATTATCTAGATTTGTGTAAAATAGGGTGTTAGACTAAGTGTCAAAGAAATTGTTTTGGATCAAGAATCAATATTTAACTACTTTTTAAATTACTATTGAAACTAAGTTTAATCTTAGTACCACCTATCACCTAGAAACTAGTGGATAGACATGGATATTAAGACATTATAGATTAATGGGGCGGGAGGGCTAGCTTGATTGGCTCAAGCATCCTCTTGTAGGCAAGAGGTCACGAGGTCTAGTCTCCCCCCAAACCTGTGGTATCAAAGAGCGTGTAGCGCCAGCGCCACCGGTCACGTGAAAAAAGCTTAAGTGCACTACAGCTTATAGGGGGACAGATACCCGACCAATTCCTACAATCTAAAAAGAAAAATACATTATAGATTAATGTCTTTATTTTCTTTTTTAATTATTAGCCATGTTTTGGATATTTTTAAAATTAATTTCAATGGTAAGATTATGGTATTTAAATTTATTTTTCTCGTTTCTTCAATCCCAAGGTTTGTACTTTGCATCCAATAGTATTAAGAAGTAAAAGTTAAAGCGTTAGTAGAGGGGATATTTCCTAGAAGTATGGTATACCTATAATATATAGCTATGGACATAGCCACCCAAGATCAAAGAGCTTAAATGAAAGCACAAGAACGATCCAAAATGAGAGAATAATTTTATTAAATCAAAGGATGTAAATATGCAAATGAGAGATTACAAGAGATTAATGAAAATAGTACATGGGGTGAGTATATATAGGAGATATAACACCAAGAGATGTGAATGTGCAAATCAATATGGGGTAAAGGAGACATACTCAAATGTACATGTGTGAGTTGTTATCATGAAATCTAGCAGCGCTCGTTCCATGGATAACCCCCCTACGAAACTTGTTTGTTTCCTAGGATTCGTGAAGTTCAAGTACGCATAACGAAGTGATTTTTAGGCTACCTCAAAATGCGTTCCAAAGTCTCGAATAGTCAATTCGAGCATCCCCGTATGTTCACCTCGCAAAGACCTTCGAAACAAGCTCCTTCACGAAGTCTCACTGTTCGTACTTAGCGAATTGCGAAAAATGCAGTGGCACTGAAAAAGTGCGCTCCTGCCCTAAAGCCAAAATTGGCTAAGTACAAAAAGTGCAGGGGCGCTAAATTTTAGCGCCTCTGCATGAAGTGAAATTTCTAAAAATGTAATAGCTCTAAATTTTAGCGCCATTACACTTTTTCCTGACACTTAACTTTTTCTTGGCCCTGGCACGTTTCTTCATGATTTTCGCATTTTTCGTCAATCATGCCACTTTTCGTGCCTAAATTTATTGCTCGACTTGAGTTAGGTTTTCGATTTTCTCTTTCACTTAAGAGTGTTTTATTTCGCCATTTTCATTGTTTATGGTCTTTGTTCTTCTTTTCTTCTTGTTGGGCGAGTTCTTCTCAAGTTGCAATCACGTATTTTGGAAATTCGAAGTTCTTCTCCAATGTTTTTAGTGTTGACTTCTTTCCTTGTCGCCCTTTCTATAATGTTCTGATGCGAACATTGGGGATTCTCGTGTTGTAAGAATGGTTCCTTTGAAAATACGATGGTGATGAAATGAATTTCAATGGCAACTCCATGCAAACAAACTTTGCCAACTCAGAGCGTCGTTTTCATGTGCTTCTACATTTGTTTTACCAAAAAATGTGCCAAAGATGCAGAAGCGCTTAATTTTAGCACCCTGACATGCTAAATATGTCAAAATAAAATCTAACTCTAAAAAGTGCAGGAGCGCTAAAATTTAGCGCCCTTGCATCGAAACTAAAATCTCAAAAATGTAAAAGCACTGAATTTTAGTGCCATTACATTTTTTACAATCTTTTTCAGATGAGCTTCATTTTTGTCCATTTCACTCCTGAACCTTGTACCTTCCATTTTGTGCATCGTTTTGTGTGCCTTGTCATCTGCTCCACACTTTCCCATCATTGTTGCTCGCTTCACGCTTCCCAATGCTACTTTTTCTGCTAACGCCTGTGTATTCACCATCCTTGCAGTTTCTCTCCAGATCTCATCAAGTGATCCCGAAGGGGATGTCCTTTGATCTTGGTTCTTCCAAATAAAAAGTTCATGCAAGAGACCAGGAAGAAGTATGAAGACTCTGCGCCCAAGCAAAGAAACATGAAGAAGCTTCCTGTTCTCCAGTGTTAGACATTTCTGGTGCATCCCTTTATGCATCTTGTAAATATTTCTCGACATTTTCAATGTCTTTTTGTAAATTGTAATTACACCAAGATCGAAGATGTAATATTTTGAAAACAAATTACACTTTGACTTTGGTCAAAGTTAGGTGAGATCTCCTAAAATCGCTCACCTAACTTTCCTTAATTTTCTCAATCGATTTCCCTTTGCTCATCCCTCTTTCTATATAATGAGGGATTTTCATTGTAATTGATCCTTTTTGCAACGAAGTGCTACCCTTTTTGAAGCAAATTTGTGAAACTTTGCGTTCATGCTTTGTGAATGAAATTCGATTAATAAAGAAGAGGATTGCAAGCCAAACTTTGCGTTGGATTCGATACTTTTGTGAGTTGATCTTATTTGGTGGTGATTAGATTGAGAAATCTGAAGGACTCTAAGTAGTTTATGTAAACTTTGTGTTACATTTATTATTTAAATTTGCATTTGTATTTCTGTTTATCATTCGGTTGAATGATCTACAAGACTTTGTGCTTGTAATCATTCATGCTCTTGCATATTTTGGTTGAATGGTCTACAAGACTTTGTGCTTGTAATTATTCATACTCTTGGATACTTTTGTCGAAGGATCTACAAGACTTTGTGCTTGTAATCGTTCGTGCTCTTTAATACTTTTGTTGGATGATCTACAAGACTTTGTGCTTGTAATCGTTCATGTTGTTCGAGGAATTGCAAGAAGACTTTGTGCTTCTAACGTGACAAACGGTACATCTGCACAGATCCAACATTGAAAAAGCTACGAACGACTTTGTGCCTTCGTGAGCTTTCCCTTTTTACTTTATTTGTTTATTATTAATCACTTCTGGTATCTCTACGCTTCACTTTGACGAGATAGAGGTATTGGTATTACTGCTAGTTGTTAGTTTAAGGTTATCAAGAATTGTGAACTTCCAACGGTGAAGCATTGTAAACATCTTCTCTGAAAAAAGAGAGAAGGATGAATGTAACACACCCCCCCACTTCGTAAGTTTCGTGTACATTTTGTAATTACTTGTTTGATTTACTATCACTTCTGTTAGCAGTAAGAAGGGCGCCTCCCCTTTCCGAGAGGAGAGATTTACATCTCACATAGCTGTGGCTAAAGTCCAAGTTGTGTAATCTATCGAAAAGCTGATTACATAATTTTCACCCAACATGAGTTTACCATATCCTATGTGCAACTATGCAATAAAATAATTATCTAAATGTAAGAAAAAATGCATAAACACCTCTCAATTTAAGCATAACATGAGTGGGTAGGAAAAATAGATGGAGGGGTTTGAGCGAATGTGTGGTCATGTTATGTGTGGATGTACAAAATGATGGCCCTCAAAATACAAGAAAGTGAAGAGTTATAGGAAAAAACTCCCCCAAAAAGATGACCAAAAAGAATGTGTGGTGTCTTTGGAAAGTGCTCAAATATAACCATGTCGGTCCAAGAGGTACCACCATCAAATTAGGAGTCATGGGCCTAACTAAAGAATGTGAATTCAAAAATTAATGGAGTAAAATATAGAACAAGATCTAAAGACAATGATGTAGTGAAAATAGTTGTGATGAAACTATCATCAAAGAGGGTATTGTTAGGAAAGGATCGTAGAGAAATATACAATGAAAAAGAATGTTGAAATCAAATATAAAATTAACACAAAATACAAAGACATATATACAGGTGGTTCACCCAATATGGGCTACACCCATGAAGAAACAACCTATCCTTCCTTTTGATTATCCGGAAAAAATGAAGGGATACAACCTATAACACATCTATTGTAACTTCCTCTTCTCTCTATCATGGACTCCTCACACAATACACCACTGTAATACAATGTCATTGTGTAAAGAGGGGTTGCATTCTAGAGATAAAAATGCCAACATAATCTCTACCATCAAATCTATGACCTAATGATGAACAATCCAATTTTAATGGGCTCCAAAACCAACAAGATTAGGCTCCATAACCAACAAATATGAATGTCCTCAAGGGTGTCCTCAAAATTTGCAAATAGGGAATCATGAAACAAACTTAATGTATTTGTTAAGTATTCATCCTAGGAAGATTTTTCTATTGAGTATCATTGAATAGCAAAGTTACAATACAAGGTGAAAGTCACCATAGAACAACCATATAGTAATAGCTTGTACTAATAACAACCAATGAAAGAAGTGATGGAAGCACTCTCATCCTCTATCATTTGTGTTTTGAAATATCCTATCACACCTGTTGAAGTGGTCTCATCCATCGATGGCAAGTTTCCTATCATGGGTGGCTCTCCTTGTAGTCATGGTTCTAGTGAAGATGCGCTACTACGGTGTGTTTCAAAGTGCTCTCTAGCATGGGCTCATAATTTCCTTTCTTTCAACCTAGGTTCTAAGGATTTGAGGGGCCCTAACTCGACTACTAGTGACATTGGGGTTTCAAAAGGTTTCACCCCTCCTTTGGTGCCCAATATTAGAGTAGGTAAGGATTTTATTATTGGTGGTGGAAGGTCTTATGCTAATGTTGTTGGTGTTGAAGATACTACTCGACCCTTGAGGGAGAAAACATGACCCATCCCTTGTGCTAAATCCTCCCCTTTGGTGATTTTTGGCCAAGATGTGGTGGAAAATGAGAACTTCTATCAATAGAGGGGTATGTTGTGTAGATTCTATAATCTCTATCCTTCTCTATTTGATCAACACAAATGGGTCAAAAAGGGTTTCTTCATTGCTTATTTCACCTCTTGTAAGGATACAAATTTGGTGCTTGATGGTAAGGTTGGGGAGAACACTATTTCTCTATAAATCCTTGGTTAACTTCTTTTAACCCTCTTACAAAGCCTTTAAATGTGCATCCAATGTGGATTAAACTTTCTAATCTACCTCTCCAATTTTAGGTTTCATGCAACTAGTCCATAGGAAATCTATTAGATGCTTCTTGAAGGTTGATGACTCCACTTCCTACATGTGGCATTCTACTTTTTCTCGCATTCTAGTGGATATTGACATCTCCAAGCCTCTTCATGATGTGGTTTTGATGGTGGGGGATAGGCCTTGGACTCAACTGCTTGACTATGAGGGTCTCCCTTTCATATGCAGACGATGCTTTGTCATTGGTCACCTAGCTACAAATTATCCTCTCTCGATGCAAGGGCACAATTACTTGGAGGAAGAATGCCAATGAAGGTCACTTGTCTATTTATGCCTTGAGGATGACTCTTTAACTTCTAGTGTGACTTTGACATGCCCTCCTCATTCTACTCCTTCAAACCCCATTGGAAAACTGCCTACTCTAACCTCTCATCATATCCCTTTGGCTTCAAATCAACTTCAAATTACTCATGTGGTGAAGGGTTGCCATTTGTCTTCTATTGCTCCTTTGGTAGGCTCTCTAGGGGGGAATCCCCCTTGCTCCTACCTATTTTAAGGACTTGGAGGATAATATATCTTGAATTGTTGTTAGGAGGAGGAACAAAGGTCTTCCTAAATATTTATCCCAAACTCACGATAGAGTGTTGGGTGAGAGGTCAATTAGAGCAAGGTCTAGAATTGCCTAAGTGAGATCTCAAGGGTCCTATCTTTATCTCTTGTTTGTAGTTGTACCTCAATTCTTTTTATCTTTCAAAGTGGTTTGATTTGTTCCATTACCCATGGTAAATGTTTCATCTACCTTTTGGCTTTGTTAATGTACAAGGGTTTGAGCCTTTTCAATCTTGCTTATCAATATTAAAAACAATCAACAATAAAGACTAATCCACATGGGTAGGAAGAGCTTCTGAAATATCAAAGCATATTAAAAAATCCTAGTTTACAAGATAATGAGATAACATAAGACTACTATTAACCACATTTTTGCTTGTATTTATAATCATCACATTAAGAAATCCCAATAGGAGGATCAACCAAGTTTTCAAGGTTTGGATCTTCAACAAAAAGTCATACTTAATATTGGCGAGATAGTTAAACTTGTGTATTTTATAAAAAATGATGATGGTATGCTTCTTAATATACTCTCGTTGGATCTCTAATTCCTCCTTGTTTATGTTGCTCCTATCATGAGGCTAAAATAGACCTTTTTCACCTCTTTTTTGTAGATTAGTCTAAGATCTTCCTTGAGCAGGATGAAACATCTTTTGGAATCTCTAGTACCATATATACATGCATCAAAATAGTTGTAAGTGTGAGCTCATAGTGTGAATCAATAAGGTGCCTTATTTTTGTCTTGGAAGACCTTGTCATTCCTCACTTACCAAATATGCCACAAAATCTCATTAGTAAAGACTGACTAAAGCTAATTAAGCAAATTAGATTTTTTTTTACATAACCAAAGAGGGATTTCATACCAATTAAAACCATCATTTTTGTCCCAACCCACACTATTCTCTAAAAAGGATGACCAAAGTTAAAAAAAACAAATAAGATAAAAAAAGATGTTTAACCATTTGACTTATTTCAAAAAGTACATGTCTTAGAAAATATGCCATGGGATGTGACTTTAGAATTAACAAAATGTTTGTTTAGGATTAAGAGCCATCTAAAGCACACATTTTTAGGCTCAACAACATAAGACTAAATATTATTCAACATGTAGGACTGCTTATCAACAATCCAAATTCAAATTCCAACTAGATTTAAGAAAGAAAGTAATCTCCTTAGTATCATCAAAAAGGACATAAATCTTTTTAGTAGTCATTTTATCAAAAACAAAGCCATCATCCCATTTAAGTTCTCAAAAATCTTAGTATTCAACTTAATGGAAACTAGAAAAATAACCCCATATAAAGTATTCTTTAAAACATTGTAAGTCCTTTGATTACCAAATATGCTCATCCTAAGAAGTTGTATTTGGAAAATGATGAATATGATCCTACTACAACAAATCACAAAAGACCCATTTGAAGCAACACTAAATTTTGAAGAAGCAAGAGATGGAGATGAAATGTCAACACATGTCTCTAGAACCTTCATTGATGAAAGGATAACAAGATTTAGGGGCCATAGTGTACCTCCTCTAAAGTGTCCATACTAGATGCCTAAGTGTGAATATTAGTCAAAGTAACATCAGTTGCAAAATATGAGGTGGACAATGTAGACTGATCTTGTGCCTCTCCAACTATAATAATCTTTCTTGTGTAAATCTTGAATGGCCATAAATTTTGGTGTGAACTCAGCACTCTTCCGTGTCTTGTTATGTGTGATGTAATAAATAGAAATGATATTTTTTGACAATGCAAGAATGCAAAGAACATCATCGAAGAATCCCTCACTCATGTCAATAAACCCTCTCCCACAAACATGCATATATGTGGTGTTATTCATCAAGATATGTGGTCTAGAAAAAGTCTCAAGTGAAGAAAACATACTTTGTGATGAATCCATATGATCTAAAGCTCTAGAATCAAGGATCCATATCCTTGAATTAGAATTTGCAACTACAACAAGTGCATTACCCTTATATTTCTTTGACAATGTATAAGAAGAAGGAGAAGAACCTCTTGACATAGTTGAAGGTAATTTGATTTGTTTCTTCATGAGAAGATGATTCAATTCATCAATATGTTTTGGATAACATTAATATTCCTCGTGTCTTAATTTCTAGTAATATGCACATTTGGGCTTTTCCTTAGATGATCCTTTGGAATAGGATTTTTCATGTTCTTTTGTGCATGTGGATTGTTGTAGTGTGTTCTTAGGCTTGTTTGTTTTCCTCTCTTTGTCACTAGAAAACCTTCCCATATTTTGCAAGTAGAGCTTATATTTTTTAAGACTTCAAGGTGCCCATTTGAATAATCTTTTCTTACTCCCTAGTGAATGACAAAGCAAAATCCTCAAATTTATGCATCTTAAACTCACCCACAAAGCACTCATTGTAGTGTAGAAGGTAGACATAAACACTAAATAATTAGGTTCTAACTTAGAGAGAACACTTAATATGAACTATATATCCAATTTTTCAATATTTCAACTATGCTCTTGGTAACTTGAACTTGGCCATGAAGTGATGCAAGTTTTCAAAATCAAATGGATGAGACTTTTTGGCTCATTTTTCAACAAGATTTCTTTGATTCCATCTAATTACCCAAACATGTTTGACAATGTTACTTCACATAGCTATAGGTGTGGCAAGGGGCTCAATATTAAAAAACCCAAGAAAGACATACAAACACAAATAGTCAGTGGCTTCTTTACAATTATTCAAATGCTTAGTCTTTGCAGGCTCATATTTCGATTCACTATTAAGCCTATGAACTATTTTGTAGAACCTCTTAACTCTTAGCAATTTCTTTATTTCAGATTTTAATACAAAATAGTTGTAAGGTGTTGGGAGTGGAATTGAAGATTGCCCCATGATGAAGCAAGCAAGATAGAACACATATCAATAGGAATGTCATCACAACCACAAGAAGACCCTCTAAATTCAATCAATCAATGATTCCCCTAGCACAACATGATTTAGGAACTTTATATGCAGTGCAAGTACAATTGTCACTAGCAAGTATCACCAAGTGGACTTGATCTCAATGTTTTAAAAATATCAAAAGAGACTCAAAATTTAAAATATAGATTAGGAGAAAAAATAGAATGAGTCAACAACACCACTATGTAGAGCTTAAAAAATTGTGCAATTTTAAAAAGATCACCCGAAAAGGACATGTGAACCCAAATGAGACCTTGGAAGGTCCCAAAATGAGAATTGTGGAAGAAAACTTGAGAGAATTTACAAATTTTAAAAAACTATGCATCAAAATTAGAAAATACTTGCAACACTGTGAAGTATGTAGAAAAATAGACCAAACAAAAAAATGCATTGAAAAAGGAGCTCATCCACCCAAGGTATGACTTATAAAAATCAAGTGCAAAAGGGAAAACTCCAGCCATGAAGGATGTTGATTGGGAGATTAGGAGATGGTGATGCCAACAAATGTAGGTGGTAAACTATGTTATTTTGATGGAATAAAAAACATCATTAACTTTCTACGACAGTGCTTTCTATATGAAACATTGCTTACAAAAAAATGAAAATTGTTTATTTTAGAGTGTGAAATTGCTTGCTTGGAAATGGGATGGTTTTGGGGTGGCATTGTTAAAATTTGTTGAGGCATCACCAATGGAAAAGTGGAAGAAGGGTCCAAGGGAATGAGCTAGAGTGGTGTCACTAGAGGTCTATGGGTTACGATAGAGGAGCCACTAGTTGTGACAAGACCTATGGCTAGTGTTGATAGTATGACCTTGATGTTATTGCTAGTTGCAGTGTGGCTATTGTATAAGGTCAATAACACCCTATCGGTGCTCTTTGGTACAAGAATCTCAAATAACTATTTTTATTAGATCAATAAAAATATAATTTTAGTGTTACCTCATTCCATATGACACAATGTCTACACAAGCAATGCACAAAATATTTTGTAAAATATGCCAGTGATGGTGCAACTATATGGCCATACAAATGGAAAAGGAGGGGAAATCTTTTCCTTGATGGTCAAAGACAAAGTGCTTAAATTTTGATGATTTGATAGTTGATCCATAGATTTGCATGCCTTATGGATATAATGGTAGTGTCAATTTTACTCCAAATGTCGTGAATGAAGAGTGATATGTAGATGCCCAACAAAAAAACACTCCATTCAAATCCTTGTAGGACCTTTTGTGTATTTGGATAAAAAAAAAGGAAAGCTAACTTTATTGAACACTCTGAATTCAATGATAAACTCATATTTCTCCATCGAGCTCCCAAAGCAACTTATAATATAAAGTCACAAATAGGAACCTCCAAATTTTAACACTTTTATAAAAAAATTATTCTACAGGTTATCATTCAATGTAAGAAAAAATATTCAACTTTTCAAGAAAATACAATATTCACAACCTAGATCTCCAAAAATAGCTAACACAAATCAATCCCATAAGCTCTAATACCATGTAAGATTTGGCTATGCAGATAGCCACCAAAGATCAAAGAGCTTTAATGGCAACACAAGAGAGATCCAAACTTAAAGAATAATTCTATTCCATCAAAAGATACAAATATACAAATGAAAGATTACAAGAGATTACTCATGAGAGTACATAGGGTAGATATGTATGGAATACACCACCAAGATATGTGAATGTTCAACCAATGTGGGGTAAAGGAGGTGTATGCACATGTGTGTAGTGCAACTTCACCAAACAAGGAAAGTACAAGTCATATGTGTGAATGCAACTTACCTAAGTAGGCACCTACCTAGGAAATCTTAACATATCTTAGGTGAAAAAATATGTGAAAATAGTTATGCACCAATAGTACCAAAATTGGTTGTGTAATTGATAATTCTCAATTATTGTGGTTTGACACTTATCGATGAGTCTTTTTACACACCAACTCAAGTGGGGAGTAAACATTTTCTACCTATTTTAAAAGGAGAAAAAGTATCCTCAAGGTTCATCATGTCAGGGCTTGGCATGATTGGGTAACCCATAATTTATTGTTTTATTTTTCTAATTAAGGGGATGATAGTGAAATTGGAGAAAAAAAAGATTAAACAATTTCCTTCCTGTTATGCTCTAATCAATAGATTAAATTTCACTAGTTAAGTTCATCAAATCTAATACAAATTTCATTGCATTTGTCCTTCATATGCATGTTAATGTGTAATCAATCAATAACAAAGACATGCAACAAAAAAATACAAAAAAAATAGGGTACAAGCCTAAATCATTCTAAACATAATTAAACTACAAATCTAAGCCTAAACCTAATGTTAAACCTACTAGATATAAAAGAAAGAACTAAATATAAAGGGAGAAAGAGAGGATTTAAAATAAATTGTATTATTTTGTTGTCAAATATAGTTTGGTAGAGCAAGAAAATCAGCACAAAACTAGTCTTAGCCCAACCGATTGTCACTCAACAAAAGCATAAGATGGTGCAATCTTCCTAAATTGAATCAAGCTTCAATATCAATATATGTGGCCACCATCTTCCATTCATAGATTGAATATATTAAAATCATAGATCTTAAAGCAAAAGATTATATATTTAAGCACTTTATTTTTCATTTATCAATACTCAAATGAATTGCAAGTATGGATTCAAAATATCATGACTAGTTAGAGAAGCTAAGGAAGATATAAACAAACAATAAAAATAATTATGAAAGGTTCAAAAACTGATTTTCTAACCCTACAAATAGCACAAATCAAATACAAATAGAGCTCAAGGCTCAAGATACAACAAATCTTATCTTCCTTAATTAGTAGGAACCATTAATACTTCATAATTGTGAAGAGTTCAAATCCAACATCAATATGTATCCAAACATTCAATTTTGATTGTACATTGTATTTTAAATTTGTTACATCCAATTTATATAAAGCTTATATTTTATGTGCATATCAAGATAATTCCTTAAATTGAAAGGCTTTTCAAAACAAAGGAAAATCATCCAAAAAAAAACATTAATGATCTATTTCAAAACAAAGGAAGATCATCCAAAAAAAACATTAATGATCTATTTCAAAACAAAGGAAGATCATCCAAAAAAAAAAAAAAGTATTAATGATCTTTATTATAACAAGATTTCATTAATACAAAATTAATGGAAAAAAGGAAGCCCATATTCCTTCATATAACATTTTCTAAATATTTAAGACTGGGATAGCTTGGTTGAATTATCATTTACTCCAACTATCTTGCACTATGATTAGCAACAAGGCCTCTCGAAATGCACCAAATCGACATTAGTGATAGTCTTGTAAACCAAAAAAGAGCAATCAAATTTAGATAAAATAACCCATTGTGCATTAACTATTTTCCATGTTATCAAATAAATTCAACATGTATATTAAACAAAGAAAACATTTTTTTTTAATTTGGTCAAAAAGACCAAATTTGCGTTTACATTCAATTCCCTATATTCTATGGTTCCATTATTTATTTGTCATCAATATATCCACATGATTGTCAATTAGAGGAGCTTACGTTAGCACCTTGAGTTTTGGTCGATCTCATAGATTGGATGGATTTACAATGTATAGCATTAAATTCCGGGAATGATGGCACCTTTGTGGTGTTATTTTTTCGGGAATAAATAGCACTAAATTCCTATTGAAAATATCCTCTCCGCTCTAAAACGGACCTATGAGGAAAGGGAAAGGGAAGGGATATGGTATGTGTTTATTTATTTTATTGCGACCCAATAAATTGCACCATGCAATGCTCAAACAACCTCAAACCATTTGAAATACACCATTCCAAATAAAAGGATGAAGCCACCATACTCACATCACTAATGTCCACGTGGCACAATTTGTTTGACCACAAAAGCACCTATGTGAATATGCTTACCTAATCAAATGGTAACACATTAGTCCAATTGGACCCAACAAGGTCATTGTGTACCTTTTACCTATGGAGTCTCATAGTTAAAATGGACATAATCAAATGACCAAACATTAACTTAGAGATTGGATGGTGAGGGATTAAATACATGGTAGAGTAACTTGATGTTTAACAATATCATTTAGTTGTTTTTCTAATTAAAGCACAAAAGTAGCCTTGAGCATTAAACAAAATTCAATGGTATTATTATATGTCTACACACTCTTCTATGACTATTAAAAAAATGACTCATTACTGCCATGCTATACCAAGATTACATTTTGAATTGACAATCCTCAACCGTATTGTTAATTTTAGACAAGATATAATAACATGGGATAAAGAAAGAGAAATCAACGATAAAGGATTGAACACATTAGGTGAGATGTGTAGAGAATAATACTACATTTTCACCACCACTTAAAACTTGATAGATGGTTACCTATGACATCATCGAGAAAGTGTTGCGAACAATAGTAAGAACATTGTAGAGCGATATGCTTCAAGATAGAAACAAAGTACTAAGGGTCATCATGGCTCAAAAGAGGAGGTTCCCAACTAGTGAGGAATTGAGGCATGTTGTGGAAGGCACAATAAATATGAAAAAAAAAAAAAGAGATATCCATGTGAACATACCAAAAACATAAGCAATCTCAAAGGCAAAATCTCTAAGATGTTGGAAATCTAGAATTTCACTAGAGAAATATTTCAAACTAGCTATATCAACAAGCAGTTTTTAGTAAATTCTTCTTTTGGCATTCCTTATTTTGCTCAAATTATATGTATTGGGCCCCATTTTTGGTTAGAGGCCACTACAACATATTAGAGGCTCAAATATGTGATTTATTTTGATTACTTAAAACTATAGTGCATCACCCTACCTACTAGAAAGTAGTGATGTGTTTTGGAGTTTTATTCAAACAAGACAACAATTATTCCAAAGACAAAAGGCATGGCATTTTGATCAAGTTCACATCAAAGATTAATTGAAAAGAGATTTTGGGGTTGTTTGACATATTTTTAAGACAAAAAAGAAAAAGACCACATAAAAGAAACTAATCCCCTCACGATGCCTTGATCGGACCTATGTCATGTGCCCAATTTGACTTGAAATTTAAACTTTTGCAAAGGCGAGAAAAAGTGTTTTTGAACACTATTTTTGATATTTTAAATTAAATATAACAATAATATTGTAAATAAATATAATAAAATATTTATTAATTTAAATTGGGTGCCCAATTTTGGCCGACCCTTATTTTAAATGAATAATAATAATAATTTTTGCAACTGGCAGCCTAGTTTTGGGCACATCAAAACCTACTTTGCAAGTTAGTATAAAGGGTGATGAAGGCACCATTTGGAGTGGACATTGGGGACATTTTCTATTGTTGTAGCTTGCAATTTGTTTTGCATGGACGAAAACCCCTATTGCTAGGTGAATTTCCTGCGATAGGATGGAAACCCTAACCTCAGTCCTAACATTTCATCATTTCCTACACTGTCATTTCACAAATATAGAGGATCTAGGGCATATTATTAGGAGATTTTTTGGAGGTAGATTAGATCTAGCGCCTGGCGTTGTGAAAAATTTTGGGCAAGATTTTTTATTTTAACTCAAGCAAGTCAACTGAGACGCAAACCCTAGTTGCCCACCCAGGTGGAGTACCATTGCTAAAGTGAGGGATCCATGCTAGTTTAATTGGTACCTAGCCCCTAGGTCACCTATTGGGCGCTTTATAAACAATTTCAAGCACATTACGAGCAACTACAAACTTGGAAAAAATCACAACTAACTCCTATCTGTTGTCCTAAAAATTGTTGGAAGGCAAATCAATTCTAGATGTTAGTCTTCTTGTTATAGCCATTGGAGAGAAACAATACAGGGCATTGGTTATAGTATGGGTAGGGTGAGGTTGCCATAACAGATCTAGAAAAATTTGCCTAGTAACCCAAGATTAGAATTGAGGATTTTGTACCATTTGAACCACTACTATTTGATAGTAAGAATTGCCCTTAAATTGTTCATATTACTCATATTTTCCTTATCAAGCATGAATATCAGATCTAGGTAGATTAGTGATCATCACTTATTTTCGCTAGCATGGGTCACCAAGGTTAATTAGGGCATTAAGTGTTAGGATTGGACAACAACTATTAGGCGCTTGTAATTGCCTATTAATGTAATCATGTTATGAATTTGTACACTGTGATTTCCATATTTGTGAGTGCAATCTGATTATTTCTTTATATAAAAAAATTTCACTCAATTTGGTTTGTTGTTCACTGTTAGCTCTCTGAATTTTATGTGTTATAAATCTAAATTATGTTGAGAACAATAACCCTACCCCCAATGAGCTTGAAAATTTGTATAACCCTAATGTTATTACATAAAAGAAACTAATGCCTTCACAATGTCTTGATCAAACCTATAAATAATATCTCAATTATAGAAATCATAGCACAATGAAGACAACCACAACTAAACTGTAAAGGGAGGTAAACCAAGGCAAAATCTTTATTCAAAACAAATAAACAATAGATCCAAGACTAAATAAATAAAAAGATGAAATTAAACTAAAACTAAAAAACCATAATTGGGCACACTATTGTAGATCTACCTTCATATCAGTAGAAAAATATGCAACAAATCATAAGAAATATAAATCTAATGTTAGAGGAGGTTATGTTAGAGGTCAACAAAGAAAATGTAGTTCAAATTGTAAGAGATAATACACAACATATGTGATAACATAGAGACTGTTTGAGGAGAGGAACCCAACACTTTTTTGAACCCCTTATACTACCCATTGTCTTGATTTTCTATTTAAGGACATAAAAATAGACATAAGCAAACTTTATTGGATGAAATTCATGGTAGAAGATAACATAAAAATCACCGAATACATTGATAGGAGAATGTGTTGAGGTGAAAAAGTTTGTGCAATATGGTGCTATATGATTGCAACTTTCTCGCCTTTTAGAACATTTATAATAAGTTGACACCTTAGACGCAAATGTTTTTTAAACCAACAATTAGTGATCTTATTCAAATAAGACAAATGGAGAAAGGATCACAAAGATGAGTTTCGATGATCTCTATACAAAGAGGGCTGGTGAGATTATCAAGGTAACTTCAATTTTATGTTTAAAATTTTTGTATCATTTCACTTTTACTAAATTATAATTACAAGATATTGTTTAATTCTTAAAAGTTTTGTTTGTAAGTACAACTTCATGTGTAATAACAAAAATGCATAATTTACAATTTCATTATATGTATATTTTGTGTTTATTTTAGCCAAATCCCATTTGTGTGTGTTTTCACATAGTTTTGTCTTAACCTAAGCGTTTCTTATTCATCCATGACCCCTTTCTTTTGTTGTTATGGTTTTTCTTAATGTTCTCATATATTACATTTCATTTAATTAGATCCTTCTTTTTTATACCAGCACACCCCTTTTTTTTCCTTAATTTACCTCATTTTCCCCTTTGTTAAACCATTAAATGTTGGTCCTGATCCTCTTCTATATGCAAATCTCCTCTTTATCCCTCCTAAAATTTGTTTTCTCAAGATTACATGCAATATTACCACCATAAGATAACGTAGAGTACAATCTATCCCAACTCACCTAAGAGACATCTCGTATTAGTGTGACATCATCACACCAAACATTTCTAAACAAATTATTGTTTATTAAGAAGATCAATATTTTAGAAATCTAATAGTGTAACAATTTCACTTTCAGTTAGCTGTTTTTGTTGTTTTTGTTTTTTTCTGTTTTTTATTTGAGAAATTTTATATCAAATTTGCATAATCATTTTAACTATCTGATCCCTGTCATCATACCTTATGGGTCTTGCACTCAACAAGACTTGATCTTTGGTAGGCTCATTTATAACCATTCAACTTTACCAACAGTCAAAAACCCATTGACAATTAATTTTTAACTAGCAGAATAAATTAAATAATATGTAGAGGGTAGATGGTGGTAGGAAGGTTCAAGGAACAGAACATTATGCAGCAGCTTAAAATTGCTTGTTTGACCACCACTACAATCAAAGATTGTACCAAATGTTTTTATTTGGTTTCTCCTTACACAGGGAGAGAAGTTGATCTAACCCGTATCTTTAACAAAAAAATCTTTATTATTTGAATCAATATCTTTTCTGGCCACATGCTTTCGGCTTTGAACAGGATTGTAATTGAAAAATATTTGTAACAAAACTTAAAATAAATTCCAATGTCATGATTTCAAAAACGATGGTGTGGATGTTATTTGCCTGCAATTTCTTCGCCATTAAGAATTATTGAGTTTATAGAACTACTGGGAATTTCTGGGACAAGCGTGATACAGGTTTCATTTTATGACCTCTGCTGTATAATTGTTGTAGGGTTACAGTTAAAACTG